>OY756360.1:18996596-19225621 GCA_963576895.1 Ceraclea dissimilis
TTATGATTATAAATAAACCTTCTTCATAGAAATAGTAGTCATACAATTTTGACATATGTTCTATTTCTTACATATAAAAAGTATAATTTCGTAATTTATCTTTAATGTACATTTGTATGGGAATGAAATGAGACAGACATTTTACTATGAAATAAAGATGACAACTTTTTAAAATTGTGATTTTTTAATGATAAATTATGAGACTGCGTACTTTTTATGTGTAAGAAATAGAACATATTTAAAGAATGTATGACTATTTCCATAAAAAAGGTTTATTTAATCATAAAACATGAATTCAAAGTCAGTGCACAGCCTTTTTTGTCAGAGGTACTGAAAATTTGTCAATATCCGATGTGAGTCATTAACAGAGTTACAGTTGATTCTATCTGATTACTATAAAAATGGCATATTGCTGAGAGTGGGAATTTCCAAATAGGTACATAGTACCTAAATAATATTAAATCTAATTTAACGTAATATTATGTACCTGCACATGAATTACATATTGATTTGAGATACAATAGATTCACTCAAAGGATTTTTATTAATACATAATTTAAATGAGCAAAAATCCTGAAATAAGAGTAGAAAATGAGTATCAACACAACTTTTGCATCCTTAGTACATTCCGGTTTTCTATTTACCACATTAAGTTAAATATAATTCATAGTTCCTCATCCTGCTTGGATGCTGCAAGGGATGCAGGTATAATGAACTCCATTACAGCTAAAGTTAACAATGCATTTAGATATGATCATTTATACTAGGGACCTCTACTCACAATATTCAATGTCATTAATATTTGATCTCCATTCAAACAATTCATTTTTATAAAATCTACGTAACAAACAGACAATTTGAAGTTTTGCTTATTTTTCTTCATACATACAACATGTCTAATTATGCCATCGTTTTTAAATATTACATAGTAATACGGTATATCAAAACAATGCAAATAACACATTCAATATAATAAATAAAATAAGACATCACATCATTAAAATGTTTGTAGATTTCTCATACTGCATGCATATGTATATAACTTAGTATAATATTGCCGACGTGATTATCATTGTGCAATTTTATTGTAAAGAAAACATTTAAGATAGAATTATCAGGACTCCGGCTATTTATTGAGATTTAAAAAATCTATGACTGTAAAATGACAAAAAATAAATGTGTAATTACATATTAAATTAATAAAGATTAAATATTCATTTAAATAATAATACAATGACTAAAAATAAAGTAAAAACAATATAAAATTATAGTACATGAGTTTTCTAGCAACGGAAGTGTTCTTGGGTCTTTTTTACATCACATTTTCTCATCCAAAACCTGATCCATTTCCTGAAAAATACACACACAATTAAACCTAAAGATGTATATGTATTATGTATGTATAAATAAATGAATATGTATATTCTCTCATAGAGACGGAGTCGAGACATTCATTTAAATAATAATACCTGGTCAGTCTCGTTACGCCTCTTCTTTCACTCAATTATATGTCTGCCATAATTCATTCTCTCAACGTGACCAAACTAGTATCTAAGCTCATTTATTCATTCTAGTCATATATGAACATAACAATTTATATGCCAAAGTAAGCCACTACACGATACTCATATTATTACTAACCTGTATTCCATTTATATCATATTGTACTTTTAATTTCACCCACAGCTCATCTGAAAAATATAAGGCATTAATTAAGAAAGCAATAAATACACCTACGTAATTTATGTTTAGAGAGGTGCACCAACTGCAATCCACTATTAACAGATATGAAGTGAAATCAGTGACTTATTCCATACAACTATCTAGCAACATGCTATCCAGGGGCTATATTGTATGGACAACAATACTACATAGATTACCTCCAAATGGTACACCCTGTGGCGTGCACAGCCTATACACCTGACTATGCATTCCTGTGTAAGGTGGTGTAGTTAAGTTGTACTTTATCAAGAAAACTTCTTTAGCTTTCACAGGCGGCACTTGAGCCACAGTTTGCAATGAATCTCCAGACAAAATTACGCAGCCTTCGGGCCAATCTGTTAATCCTGTATTCATTACAGCCCACTCCCACTGAATACTAGAAATAATAAAATTAAAAAAACATTACTGAATACTGTTGTGGTACATGAATAAATTTGCACAATATTTGTATGATAATAAAACAAATTTAAGTACATAGTTGGAACGGCGGTCTTCCAAGTGGAAGGTGCAGGGTTCTGACCCTTGTGACGTACGCCATACTTTGCGATACGGGCTTTTAGCCTAGTGCAGTGT
This sequence comes from Ceraclea dissimilis, assembly GCA_963576895.1. NCBI lineage: Eukaryota > Metazoa > Arthropoda > Insecta > Trichoptera > Leptoceridae > Ceraclea > Ceraclea dissimilis. The sequence continues at coordinate 18,998,892 of OY756360.1, forward strand.
GCAGGAAAATATTTGGGTTTGCATCTGCAATCCCAACTCCTTTTTACAAAAAAATATATACTAACTTAGTACTAGGTGCGTGCGGGCCTGCGATTTGATCCTTTGGCGAAACAAGAGTCATCTGATGTTCGTCTGGAGGCGGGCAGGGTACAGGCATGGGCATAGGGAGAGCGAGGGGCGACACAGGTCGCTGAATATCAGGAGGCATCATTATTGTAGGTACAAAATCTAAATAACTACAAACTGCATCTTGTAAATTCCTGTAACAATACAACAATAATAAATTATCTCTACACAACATATTGATCCCATTATATTACAAGCTGGTGTAGTTTATTATGAGGACTGATGTTGGCCACGTTCTATCTGAGTGTAACCTCAAGCCACATGAAGGAAGATTCAATGACTCTGTATACCTAAATGAGCCAGCGAGTGAATATATACAACATTCAATTTAACTTCTGACATCCGAACTTATTTTTTATATATTTACCTTTACCCAATGTTCAATTTTGTAACTTTTCCTCTAAAGGATTGTTTGACCATACAATAAATATTACGATGTATATTGAATACTGTCATTATATTCAATATATTTGTTATAGTATAGAATTATGGAAAGGTGGGATTATTTACAATTACACACACAAAAGGTCAACGCAATGAACCTGGTTGAAGATAATACGAGGGTAGGCTGAGAACTTCGCGGCCTTGAGAAAAAAATGTACTGGAGTATGGTTGGATTTTCTTATTATTTTTTTATACGATCTATTGGAAGTTGAATACACTTTTGCTAGCCACGTTTCAAAGCTAGGATCCTAGTTTTATAGAAGAAATTGTAAAGGTCTTCAAAAATTGCTCCGCGTTTACTTTAACGCCGTTAACTGAGTCAATTTGTTACATGCTGAGATTTTTTTTGGCTTAGGGATGAGGGGAAGGTCTGACAATTCCATTTCAGGTAAATAAGGCTGATGTTTCACCAACTGGAAGCCATTGGCATGCAATTTGGCTGTGAAAATTGTTTTTCTGTGAACTGCCTCAGAGTCGCGGTGAAAGATCACGACTTTGGACAATTTTCCGGGTCTTTCCGCGTTGGTAATTTATCGCAATTGGATTTTTAGATTAGCAAGTGCTTCCCACTTCTTTTTTTGCCCTTAGTCAAGTAGTCTATTGTGATGCTAGCCCTAAATTGCCAGAAAACTAATGCCATAACTTTTCCAGTTGACAAAGGAGACATCGATTCCTTTGAAGACGGAAAATCACCATGCCGCCACTATTTTGATTATTTTTGGGCTCTGTTAGATGCAGGTTTCATCCATGGTGACATGACGAAAAAAAAAATCTTCAGGATCAGCTTCAAACCTGGCCAAAAATTCAAATGAAAATCGAAAACGAACACATGTTTGTCGGGCCCTAAAATTGAGTCAAAGGCGTTGGCAGCCTGCGAACAGAAAGCTTATACAAGTCCTGTTCTGAAGTTATATGAAATCTATTCATTAACATAAGACCATTAGGATCTCTGCTATCTGCCAGGCACTAATTTGGCGATCTTTCTGAACCACATCCATGATTTTATCGACGTTTTTCGAAACAACTGCAGTTTACTGCCTTCCACTGCGAGGGTTTTCTTCAATACCTTGCTGACCACATTTAAAATCTGCTACCCATTATTTGACTACCGCATATGATAGAGCAGACTCCAATTATGTATCTGACATCTTTTAAAAAGTTTGTTTTGGTATACAACCTGTGATAATAAAACATTTTATCGTGGATCATGGTTGAAAATTTCTTATTTTCGCAAAAAACTCAAACACGTTGAATTAAAAGTGGTGCCAAGAGTGCCAGCTTAGTCCTATTGATGCCAAATTTTGCCAGTAGCCTTGTAAAGGTTCAAATTATCCATATCAACAATAAATTGAAAGTGGCCAGTACAATTTTTTCTCAAGGCCGCGAAGTTCTCAGCCAGCCCTCGTAGATATGGAATATAAAATTACAACAAATACTGGTACACAGTATATTATTACTTAGGATGAGTCAACACATAGGATGATGCATAATAATATTACAAGACATTACTCTCAAATTTATGTTCTTTGTTTACACTGAGAACTAAATGAGAAAAATAATTGTATAATGTACTGATATTGGGGCAATAGAAATGAAGCTGCTTTCGTTGGGATGTAAAATAATAGTCTAAGGGCTCTTACACACGTACTGACAATCAGATTACTGAATCGACCGTTTGCAAAAAAGCTCCGACCAAAACCTCTTTCTGAATTCCGTATTACCCTGATTTTGAATTCAATGAGAGGTTTTGTTCGGAACTTTTACGCAAACGATCAATTCAGGGATCTGAATGTCAGAACGTCTATGGGAGCCCCAAATTTGATGAACATATCATCTGTCTCATCACACAATAGGTCCCGCATAGACTTTGATGCATGACTTTCATAAAATTTGTGGCATGGAAATTTACGTAAATAAATGGGTCAACAATCTGAAAAGCTATACACCTAACCTATAACACTATTGTAATCCGCATGTAATTTAGGGGTAGTTGAAAGATTCCACTGCAATAATATAGTCTCTATTTATAACCCTGTTCCTATAATAGCATTATTAATGACTATGACATTCCACATTCCCAAGGCCTTCTTATTGTCACCCATGAACTACCATAATTACCAATAATATTCATTACAGTGAAACCAAGGGATATTCGAATATTGGACATAATCAACTAACAACAAAGGAATTATACGCAGATAAAATAATAATGAAGGCATACTAACCAGTTGTTCATATCCAAGAAAAAGCTTGCAGAGTTATAAGATAAATCTGGACCTAATAATTTCTGCATTTGGTTAATGAGATCATCTTTATCTCTCGTTCCCATGCGACTAAATTCTTGCAATAAGCTTTGTTCCAAATCATGTTGTTGATCCGAATTAAGAGGTCCTCCGTCAACATCCATTATTAAAGCTTGATGGCGAAATAATATTAATCAAATCGAAATTCCAATATCAACTTAATCCATCGACGAAGATAGAAGATTACCATAACGGTTTATAATGTTACACAATAATAACAATCAACTAAATTACTCCGCATCCTTTATGAAAAACACATCGACGAATTAAATATCCACTCAATACGGAATGACAGAAACAAAAACACAATGACAGAAGTCAGCCATATGCGATGTACTTGTGTAGGTAGGTGCGTAAAAAAGATGAATAGGTTTCTCGGTGTTGCCAGTTACAACAAAGAGGTGTTGCTTAAACGATCATCAATCATGATGAACCGGGTTGAAACCCTGTTGAAACTAAATAGCTAACTACAAATTACCTATTGAAAAAAAATAGCACCTAGTACTTAGCATGCTAGCACTAGCAAACGACACAAAGCATCATATTATTTATCGTGTACATTTCCGATTGATTCCAAATTGTTACTCAGAATATATAAGGTAGGTATATGTAATATAAAACAACAATGAGGCGTCTTTGGAATTGCATCTGTTCCATATTAAATACTCTAGAGCACGGGTTTCCAATCGGGTCCAAACTCCAAAGGGAAGCGCGGAGTAGGTAGCTTTTTTTAAAATATAATGTATGTTCCCGAGATTTGGAGGCCCTACTAATAAAATGAGGTCAGAGTCAGACTTTATACAATATGTAAAAAAAATACCTTATAATGTACATAATAATTTACTTACTTACAATAATAACGTAAATTTCGATAGGGAGGATGCGCAATGATTTTAGAAGATATTTAGGCCCCCCTAGACGTGAGTGGTAAAAGGTTGGGAACCCCTGCTCTAGAGAGTGTGAGAGTGTTCCAGAATCAAAAGACAGCCTGTGTATGAGCTGTGGCTGTGAAGAGGTTTCTGATGAGGATGAGGATGAGCATTGATAAAATAAAATAAAAGATGAATTCTTCAGGTTTACATTCAAGAAAATATTAAATATACGCCTCCCTATTAGCCAATAAACACTTTTCCTTGCAATGGAGCCAGATTTAGAAAGTGATATTTTTTTGGACATTATATCATTAAATGTAAAGGGAAACCATTTAATTAATAAAATAATTAACAATTTTGAGCTTTGTAACTTCCATATTGTACGTACCTACCTAGATTCTGGTTAGACACATGTTGGATGACTTTCCCCAAATTTACCCTGTAAATTTCTACTCCTATTTGAAAGCAAGTGAAAGCAAGATAAGAACCCATAAGCATGAACTGTCATTATGACAATTTAAAATATCTACGAGTGTTTTTTTATAGTTATTTTAGTAATAATGCATTTCTGAAGCTTAATTGTTATGCAAAATATTCTAAAAATATATTTATCATTCACAAAGAGACACACATGTAAAAGAAACATTCTTTTTACATCAAGAAAAACCTTATTTTCAGACAGATCTCTCACAACTTCAAAAAATATTAACACAATGTGTGTATCAAGCGCATTTAAATATCATTCAGATATTGAAAAAGAAATTAATGAACAAATTAACCGAGAACAGAGTGCTGGCTTCACCTATTTAACATTTGCAAATCATTTTGGTCATGTAAATGTTTCCCGGAAAGGATGTCATAAATTCTTTATGAAAATGTATCAGGAAGAATTAGACCATGCAAACGAATTCATTAAATATCAACTTTTAAGAGGTGGTACAGTGTGTCTGAATGTTATTAATCCATACCAAATACGGGAGAAAAGTATACATGATTTCTTTGAGTCTGCATTGAAAATGGAATTGGAAATAACAGAGGTTTGTATATAATATATAGATACTATCATTTTATAAGGTCTATAATTCAGTTGTCTATAATTATTTTTAAAGCTTACAATTTCCATTTACCTACTAGACACCATCCATTCAATTCTACAAAATCAGTGAATGTAGAATACATGTCATACGTATTTCCGAAGCCGCACGCAATAGTATTATCATACAGGCCCAGTGGCGGATTATCCATAAGGCAAAGTAGGCACGTGCCTAGGGGCGCGAGGTTACAAAGGGGCGCGCGAGCCGCGCGGTGAAGTTTTTAAACAAAAACAAAAAAATAGAAAAAATAGTTGTGTAAGTAAGTATGCACCTACTTACACAATATAAAAGATTATATAATTCTATAGAGATGTAGAGTTTCCGAAGCATGCTCCGCCTTCTTGATTATTTCTACATCGCATGATTTTATAATAGAAGTTGGTAAGATACAACTGCAATGGTTGCGAGTTCGTCGCTTCGATTCGTTCGCGAGCATTTCTAGATTGTGGGGTAAAGGGTGCAGCGCGGGGATAGGAGCTAAGCAGCCGCCCGCCACACGCTGGTCAGCTCGAGCAAATGCTTGCAAAAGTTTGAAAGAGTCATTTCCAGAAATTCACGATGCTTTAATTGCTGTCGAGAACAATCCTGAGCAAAAACGTTCTATTGTATGTGAAGCTAAAGGCATAAGATTGAAATTAGAATGACTAGAAACTGCTTTCATGATCGTGTTTTGGGGTTTGATTTTGGTTCACATGAACAAAACCAATAAAAAATTACAGTCCGTTGATATTGACATTTGTACAGTTATTCAAATGTATGACAGTATAATTCACATACTTTGTGCAGAAAGGCAAAATTTTAATAAATATGAACAGCGAGCCTTGGAATTCTCATTAGTCAAAGAATATGAAAAGGACACAAAGAGGATACGGAAGAGAAAGCTCACAGCACATTAATCTGCCGAAAATATTACTTCTTCATCTGGTCGGTAAACATTGAGAGTGACAGTGTATCTAGTAATTATAGACAGACTTGTGGTTGAACTTCAAAAGAGACGAGAGGCGTACAGCAGTTTCTACAGCAAATTTTCGTTTTTAAGCAATTTGGTCAATTTGAACACTGAAGAAGTTCAAAATAGAGCTAGTATGTTAGTAACGATGTACTCTGGTGATTTAGAAAAGTACTTTGTCGATGAATGTGTCCATCTACGTTCTTATTTAACAACGATAGCTCGAGGTAGAGAACTGCCCCGAACAACCAAAGCGATTTAACAGGTTCTAAGAAATAAAGAACTTGAAACAATTTACCCAAACATTGACATAGCCTTAAGATTGTGCGTGTCGACGGCAGTCAGCAATTGCAGTGGTGAGCGGAGTTTTTCCTGTCTAAAGAGAGTGAAAAATTATCTTCGCTCAACCATGGCAGATAAGAGATTAAATTCGTTAGCAATACTTAAAATTGAATCAAACTCATTACAACCTTTTAACTATGACGATTTATTGACAACTTCTCAAGACAAAAATGTAGACGCAGATTTTTTTTTACAGTTGTCATTCAACGTGATTAGTAGATACCAATATTTAAATAAATAATTCATAACTATAATTTTTTATTTATCAATCAATTAGGTAATCAATTATTATATATCCGTTCGACGTCCCAAGTCCCTTTGAGAGAGCATCTCCTTGTTTTGCTACTTCAGGCGCGCCTATGGTCAGTCACATACGTTATTTCCTCAATTTATCTATTCCTTTTCTTCTCAGGCCGGCGTCTATGCCTCATGACAGCTGAGGCGTGTTTATTACGCCGCCATTTTATCATTGCGTCATTGTTTTCGCAAACTTACGGTTGCGCTTGCGGTTTCGTGTTCAAAAAGCGGGTTTTAAGCACGAAACTCGTCTGCTTTTCGCATTTTTCCCACGGAAATTTTGTGGTCAGTCCATACGCGTGATAGAGACACTTTTAGTTTTTTGTATAACCTTAATATTGACTTTGTTTTTCGAGTAGCGTCAGTGACATACTTTCTTAGGGTTAAGTGCAGAAATTGACTGTTTTTCGTATATAAGTTCGTTTTAGTTCACAGAAATTGACTGTTTTAGCTCTAAGTTAGTTTTAGTCACAGATACAGACTGTTTTTTAGTGCGTAAATTACTTTAGTGGTACTCGTAAGTACACAAGTGTACGCGATTATTTACTGACAATGGACGAAAGCTTTCATTCGAACTCGTCCGAAGACGAAGAGAGAAGCTGTTACGGCGTCGTTGCCGACCCCAGAGTCGACGCATTAATCGACCAGGTGAAGATCTTGACCGATCACATAATCGGCGGCCGGCAATCGGCCCTACTGGGAGGCAATACGGCGACGGTTGGGATGACGGCGGCTATCCCGTCAACATCCCAGAGCTTCGGGGTGGAATTGGCACCGCCGCAACAGATGACGCCCACTAAACTCGATTTGGGTGGGTTTGTTACTGTGGCGAAGGAGCCACTTATACCACCATCAGAAGAGGCGGACCTCCAGGTCCTCCAAGAAATTCAGATGTTGGGAAAGGAGACGTGGGAAGACATCAGGTATGTAGAGGCACAGAAGCCCTACATATCTAGACCAGGCTTCGTAGAGTGCTCTACGAACGAGGACCTGAAAAGGTATGACAGGGATGTCAGGCTGGCCCAGATGGAGAGGACCCTTGCGGCGGTCACCAAGGCCTTGATCCGCCAGAAGCAGGCCCTCACCCAGTCCCTGCAGGAGATAATAGACTGGGCGGCAAAGCCGGGGACGGTGGTTGACGGTGAAGCTTTGCACCAGAAGTTCTCCGAAGCTTTTGGTGTGGGATCACCCCACAGTGCTGTGTCCAAGGACATCCTCCAGATGGTCTGCGGAAAGAGGACAGAGTGCGTGAAGCTGAGGAGGGAGGCGGTCCTTCGTAACATCCCAGACGGATGCCTAGAGGCCAAGCTGAGGAAGATACCACCCTCCCTCCATCACTTATTCGAAGCGACACAGACGGAGAAGCTGCAGCTGGTTGAGCCATCCACTTCGGCACACACCCCACAGCCTCTACTCCCAAGGGCACAGAAACGGCCGAGAAAAGGCCCAGAAGAGATGGATAGGCCTTTTCGCACATATAAAAAGGCCAAGAAAGAAAAGCCCTTTCGTAGAGGGGGCAACGCCCCGGGGCCCAACAGACCCAAGAGCGATCGACACAATAGGAGTCGCTCGGGAAGGAAGCCGTGACAACAAGACTTTCAAAGGGGGCCAGCTCCGAGATTTTCGGAGATCCTGGTTACAAGCGGGTGCACCAAAGACAGTAGTGAGGATGATTTCAGGTGCTCGGATACCGTTTGTAAAGAAACCCCCTTTGATACCTCTCCACGGCCAGTGGGCAAAGAGGTACGAGACGAAGGCCACAAAGGAGATGTCCACGGAAATAGAGAAGATGATGAACGAAGGGGTTCTCGAACGGGCCGATCACACGCCCAGTTTCTTATCGAGAATGTTCCTCATCCAGAAGTCGGACGGCACAAAACGGCCGGTCTTCAATCTACAAGGCCTAAACGACTATGTACAGGCAAAACCCTTCTCCCTGATAAACCTCTACAGAGTTACGGACTTTCTACAACAAGGGGACTGGATGGTAAAGTTAGACATTTGTCAGGCTTACTTTCACGTCCCCATAGCTCACAGTCACAGACCCTTTCTAAGACTGGTATACAACGGGCAACTTCTACAGATGACAGTTCTCCCCTTTGGTCTGTCATCAGCCCCAAGGATGTTCACCATTATCACAAACTGGATAGCGGAGACACTCCGGAAAAAAGGAGTTCGAAACATTGTTTACCTAGACGATTTCCTGTTGGCAAACGAATCGAGAGAAGTACTTGCAGCACAGACAACTATGGCAATCAAGCTCCTGCTAGACTTAGGGTGGTGTGTGAACATTCAGAAATCTATACTGATTCCAACACAGATACTGGAGTACCTAGGCATTACTTGGGACACTCACCAGAATCGCAAGTCTCTCTCTCCAAAGAAGCGCTCAAGCCTTTGCTTAGCCCTTCGCAGTACCCTGGAGAGAGGAAGTTGGACTCTCAAACAAGCCCAGAGCTTTTTGGGACGTCTAAACTTCGCAAACTTTGCCATTCCTCAGGGAAGGCTTCATTGCAGACTGATGCAGAGAGAAAGCCGTTGCTTGAGAGGAGCACACCCTCTTCTGAAGAGGGCCCTCTCACAAAGGGTACAAGGGGATCTTCTCTGGTGGAGCGCTGCGCTCAGTGCCTCCTCCACCATTCATCCCCCACCGGTGGATCATTTCCTGACAACAGATGCGGCCGACACAGGATGGGGGGCGCTCTTAGACGACCACCCCTTGGCGGGGTTGTGGTCCACAGCACAACTCCAGTGGCACAGCAACAGAAAGGAAATGTACGCAGTGCTAGCTGCACTATCGTCACACGATCAATCTCTAAAGGGTTCACACATCCTCCTTCAGACAGACAATCGCACAGTAGTGTCTTACATTCGAAACGAAGGGGGCACAAAATCCCCCCACCTACAGGAACTGACGCTTCAATTGTTCATGTTCTTGAAACAATCAAACATAAGGCTGACAGCGCAATACCTCCCCGGTCGTTACAACTGTCTCGCAGATCACCTATCACGAGGAAAAGGGCTATCAGAGTGGTACCTGGAGGAGAGTGCGTTGACAAGGATTTTTGCCAAGCTGGGAACTCCTCTCATAGATCTTTTCGCCTCAGAAAGATGTCACATCACCGAGCAATATGTGAGCCTAGATTGCAAGGATCACAACGCGGTATTTCACAACGCCTTCAGTCGGCAGTGGGATTATCACCTAGCATGGGTGTTCCCTCCACCTTGTCTGATCCCCCGGGTCCTCAATCATCTGAAGAAAGCGAGGGGAGAATACCTTCTAGTAGCACCCAATTGGCCGAAGTCCTTCTGGAAGACGGACTTGAAGAGTCGGGCGTCCCACCCTCCGGTAACTATAAAGGACCTAGAATTGATTCTCAAAGACGTAGCCACAAATCTACCACCACCACAGGTGAGAGATTTGAAACTTCAGGTGTGGAAGGTTGGGGGTGGAGCGAACATCTAGATACATGGTCTTTGGAAGAGAGAAAATTGTTCTGTAACAGCTGGAGAGAGTCAACCCTCAAAACATACGCACCGGCCTGGCGCAGATGGAAAGCGTGGTCACTAAAAAATGGAGTAAACTGGACTACACCCTCGGGAAGTGAAGTTGCAAAATTCCTCGCCAGGTTACATTTAAAAGAGAAACTGGCGTATAGATCTATTTTACTCCATAAATCTGTAATCTGTACCTTCAGTGACCCAGCTAAGAACTTAGCTTCGGACCCTATGATTAAGAGAATATTGAAGTCGATCTCTTTGACAAAACCAAAATCAAACAAGTCCTTTACATGGGACCCTACACTTTTGGTTGACTGGTTGAAGTCGAATAGATTGGAAAAGGATATATCCTTGTTTGAAGCTTCCCGCCGTACGGCAATACTGTTTCTCCTAGCGTCGGGCAGAAGGGTACACGATCTTACACTGCTGAAAGTTACCTCAGAACATATGGAAGACAAAGGGGAGGTTACAATCTTCTGGCCAGCATTTGGATCAAAGACGGATACCGCGAGTTATAGACAGTCAGGATGGCGGTTTTCTAAGGGGGATGACAAAGCTACCGACCCGATTTTCTGGTTGAAAACATTATTGGCAGCATCCAAAGATAGACGAGGAGATATAACGGAATTATTCATTACTACCTGTGGAGAGCCTAAAAGAGCCTCAGCAACAGTTATAGGGGGCTGGCTAAAAACCGTGTTCAAAGAAGCCAACATTCTTGCCTCGCCGGGTAGTATTCGTTCCGCTGTAGCATCCCTCAGCTGGATTGAACAGTCACCAGTAGAAGAAATCCTAGCCAGAGGAAATTGGAGAAGTGAAAACACTTTCAGCCGGTTTTACCGGAAAGAAATTGCTTCGTCCCAGGTTTCAGAGACTGTGACGAGACTATTCACACCAACAGATCACTAACATCACATTGCGTCTATGCCTCACCAGACGATAACAAACACATCTCAAAGGGACTTGGGACGTCGAACGGATATATAATATGACAATTTTACCTACCAATAAAATTAGTATTATATCATCCTGAGACGTCCCAAGTCCAGGCAATCTCTGCCTGGTGAGAAATGCAATGATAAAATGGCGGCGTAATAAACACGCCTCAGCTGTCATGAGGCATAGACGCCGGCCTGAGAAGAAAAGGAATAGATAAATTGAGGAAATAACGTATGTGACTGACCATAGGCGCGCCTGAAGTAGCAAAACAAGGAGATGCTCTCTCAAAGGGACTTGGGACGTCTCAGGATGATATACCAATACTAATTTTATTGGTAGGTAAAATTGTCATATTTTATTAATTATCCCTACTAATATTACAACTGCGAAAGTGAGAATGTGTGTGTTTACTGTATAGGTTACTTCTTCATGAGCAAAAAAACTACTATACTGATTTTGATGAAACTTGGTATGTAGATTGCTGGAGACACAGATTTACACATTTTATCCCAAAATTCCCACGGGATGGGGCATCACGATGGGTTAAGCCGTGTGGCGCAGCATTAGTTATTATAGTATGTACAAGTGCTAGTTAAAATTTATACCTAATATAATATGGACGCTAGAGGGGCGCCGATGAGGTGCTTGCCTAGGGGCGCTCTCAATACTTAATCCGCCTCTGTACAGGCCCGACTCAACTGACATTTGACGATGATGACGTCACAAAGATTGGGAGAAAATATTCCATAGCCCAAGTGTTTGTCACCGATACAAGGTGACGTCACCAATAAGGATGGTGATGTTATTCGTATGTCCAGGCTTGTATACTATCGACGGCATCGGTATTTCGTTATCTAAAGATACCAACATAGGTAATATATTTTGTGTTGCAGAAAATACAACACATTATTGAAATTTCCCAGAAACTCAATGACACCCATTCATCTGACTATGTGACACACAAATTCCTCAAAGAACAAATTAACTCAATGAGTGAGTTAGGATCATTAATATCAGTTCTAAGAGATGTTGGTACCACTGATACGGGATTATACATATTTGACTTGGAATTAGAGAAGAAATGTTGAGGCATTGTGAAAAATAAAAACACTTGGAATCATTTTCACATATTTTTTAATTTTATTTTCATTTATGAAGCTCAAGGATATAAATGCAGAGACCATTACAAATGAATAAGTTTTGTGAGTGAAGAGTAAGCATATTATATTACAAAAGAAACATGTAGCCCCTATTCTCAAAGATTCAAAGGAACTTTTGCACTATTTGATAAAAATACCAATACTTGTCTTCATCGTGAAATCTCTACTTTTACATGTTTAATCAGATCCACCATTGTGCATTTTATTTTCCATCTTATAAAAAATATCTTTCTGTAATATTATTGACATCTCAAAAGTGAATTCAATTAAGTAAGTACCTAAAAAATACTTGGAATGTAAAATATTCCATTGTAATAATTTTCTATGCAGACAAAATGTATAAATCACATTTCTTAGGCAAGCAGCACCTCAGTTAATCATCCATCCACTGTAACGAAAGACAAAATGTCTGTTCGGTGTGGTACTCGTTTCATATAGAATTACAAAATTTAAATATAATTATACATATGGTTTTTTTTACCGTGTCATCACAATATACTGTCAAGTATTATGTAAAATAAAAAAAATCACAGGAACCAATTAGTTTATAAAGATCATACTTTAAGGCTGGCCACACACGTCCCGAAGTTCAGTTCCGGAATCGACCGTTTTGCAAAAAAGTTCCGATCAAAACCTCTCTCTGAATTCAGCGTCACCCCGATTTTAAATTCAGAAAGAGGTTTTGGTCGGAACCTTTTTGCAAAACGGTCGATTCCGGAACTGAACTTCGGGACGTTTGTGGCCAGCCTAAGGGTGACAACACACATCAGGAAATCTCTCTCTGAAATCAAAATCTCAATTTGATCGGTTGTAAATAAGTTGAGATTCAGAGAGAGATTATCTGATGTGTGAGATCACTCTCATCCATAAAGTTGGGTTACCATCTACAACGTCATAAAATACTATTGTACGTACTATGTAGAATTTAGTAGAGAACGTAGTTAAGTCCCCATATATCTATGTAAATAGTGACTACAAGTGAGACCTTCTCTCACTGTCTTCTTACCAAAATGACAAAATTTGGACTTTCATTTAATTCAAATGTTATTCATGCAATTTGTAATATACTCGTATAACATTCCTATTTCTATGGTTTTAAACTTATATATTGTGTAATTTGTAAAGTTTTCTATAATAAATTAATTAAAATGTTATTGGTCTCTCATCACAATTACCTAACTACTCTTGAAAATATCCAGCACCATTACTCAAAACAAAAAGCAGACACAAATAATAAGATGCATACTTTTAATCTTATGCACTTTATAGATCTTAGAAAATAATTTAAATATAAAAGTAGCATCAAAAAAGCATATGGGTACGTATCGATTGGCGAATGCTTATTACTAGCGTCTTATAAAATATTGTAAAAAACACAATTCTATGGTAATTAACATTAATTAAGTTGTCTAATTGATATCTCCAATGAATTATTATTGCCTCTTTCCACATAATAAATTGATAGCACCTTCGTACTGTAATTTGACTCGTTTGATATTATTCATCCGTAAAAAATGATATCTCAATATTATGAAGTGCACTGCATAGCTTTTATCTCTAATATGTTTTGTACTAATATAAGGTTTATGAAAGTTATTTACTCTTTCTCAAAATTTTTATCAAAAACATAAACCCCCAAGCCCTCTCCAACTCTTTTCAAGTTTGTCACATGATCCGCTAACTCCTTGATTGCCTCCACTTGCTCAGTTAAGAATTCTGTCTCCAAGAAATCGCAGAGATGTGCATCATTCTTTTCACAAGCAGTTCTATGAATTCCCAGTAAACTCTGGAAAAATATTAGTATAAAAGTATTCCTTATTGACTTACATCTAAATTATAATATCAGATAGGGCATCAGTAGGTATATAGGGTATATACATACCTCATTTACTTTTCTCTCCAATTCCAATGCTGACGACATTGTCTCAGCTGGACTCCCCCAGTCTTTTCTCTCAGGAGCAATTACGTCAGTTAGGATTATTCTACCACCTCTTTTATTTTGATATTTTAAGAGTTTCATTGCATGCTCCCTTTCTTCGTCAGAGGCTTTCTTAAAATAACTGTGCAGTCCGGGAAGAGCGACATCATCACGGTCCATGTAATATGCCTGGAACAAAATAAATATTACTGAAATGTATTCCAGGTATTTGAGATATTCAGGGCTGTTGTCTTATCTCGGCGAATATGCCTAAGGACCTGACTGCCTGGCAGAAATAGGTATAATAAATTACTCCTATAACCAACTATATAATAATTAATAATGTTAAGTATAATGTATATAGTGTTGTAACCAACCAAATAAAAAAACTGTAGATAAATTAGAACATAAATACAAAAACCTTATACATACACATTCCTTTGTCAAAGTAATCACAGTATAATGTACAATAGGCCATTTTTATCTTATAAATGCAGCTAGTCTTAAACTTTAGTCAAAATTATTGATTTCCTATCACAAACAAAATGTGCCTCTCAGGCATGATTTTAAGTTTGAAACTCTTAAAATAATATTATTTACTATATCTAAGCACTTACGAGTAATAAAAATATTTGTATCTGGCACATACATCAACAGAAAATAAAATAGGCAGATTGGATTTGTGAAATTATACAAAAATATAATAAAAATAGACTCACCATGGATAAATAAACGTAACTTGCATAAAGCTCCATATTTATTTGTTTATTTATCGCCTCTTCACACTCAGCATCATAATTTTGTCTGACTTGAGTCATCTTCAAATCCAGACGTTAACAATATATCTGAATTTATGAAAACTACGAAGTTTTCAATACAGGTACCCGGCAGTAAATAAAGCGTGTGTTTTTAATATTGCGCATATCCAACCGCGCATTATTCATTAGAATTTTAGAAACATTTGAGCAAATATTTGCACATAGGTATCAAATAGATGATGCATAATATTTTGCTTATTCATTTTTAAAACAAGTGTAATTAAACTTTTGAAGGGAGCGCGAACACCTAAATAGTAATTGTGTCTATATGACTACCTTATTTCCACTATATTTGTTCACATTTTATATTTCGGGACTTTTCATTTTATTAAATCACTTCCGGCCTTCCGGCTATAGACAATAACAAGTACAAAAATTATTGTCTTTGGCGAAAAAGTTTGACAGTTGACGTTTGAGTGAAGTTGTTTTCAAAAACGAAAAGCAATTTCGCGAGAAGGATGCAAATTTTTCAAATAAATATTTGAATTTGATTTATAGATTGTCTACTACTTTTAGATACTTCATTCGTGACTTACGAAACAATTCTGTTAAATGTTTGAATATTGTTTAACGAGAAAAATTGACAGTAAACTTACAAGTTTATTTTCTCCACGATGATCTTGTTTTGAATTCACATTTTCTACCTCTATTTACTTAATGGACCATAAGATGTGTGCAGAGAAAGATCCTTTAGTCATTGAGAGATCGGGTATAGTGAGGGAGGTTGGAAATCATGCCATATGGAGTTTGTCTTCGTGTAAACCAGGTAAGCTAAAACTTGTGAGAATTTCCCTGACTCTCCCTCAATAATTTTGCATTCTCTGAATGAAGCCATGTCTCCCTTAGATCTCTTGTTATTATGGATATCCAAGTGGTCAATGGTCTGCCTGGACTTCTGGGCCTTACTTCTATGTTTATTGTCTTTTTTATCATATCAATGTGTCAGGTACCATCTTAATATGTTTTCTTTCAACTGTTGTCAGTGGGTGACTTTGGAACTACTACAAAAATGATTTTAATTATTTATGTAGGTTTTGGAATTGACCAACTACGAGATGATTGCATGGACACTTATTGGCAATCTGACGGACAATTACCACACTTGGTCAACATTCAGTTCCAGAGGAAGACACTGATAAGTCACATCTACATGTACACAGACTACAAGTTGGATGAGAGTTACACTCCCAGCAGGATCTCCATTAGGGCCGGAACACACTTTAATGATCTGCAAGAAGTTGAAGTCATCGAACTCAGTGAACCCACGGGTAGGTTATTAACACATTATTAACACAAATCTTCAAAGTGGCCAGATACCCAATTCTAATCTTAATGTTAACTACATAAATTTTTAGCTTACTGAACAGTACAAGAAAGTTACTTGGGTTTTGTGTACAAGCCCAAACCCTTTTATAAAACAATGTTCTTACTGAGTGCCATGGAATTGGTCTGCTTTCTCGAGTGGAATACTTTCTTCAACTATTCCAGAGCCAGTGCAAAGTTTTTCCTTTCGATGGGTTGTTTTACTCGCCAGTATGATACTGACGCTCCTGACTAATTTTATTACATAAATAATAAATAGGCACTTTATACATATACAAAAAAAATGTGTAAATGGCGGCTTTATCACCTGTTGGCCATTTCTTCCAGCTAACCCAGTGTTTCCCAACCCTTTGCGTACCATGCCCCACCAAAGCATTTCTAGCAGTCGTATGCCCCACCGCAAAACATATACATATACGATACATTTGTATGCCATGTAGTAAAACCAGGGGCCCCCTGTACACAACTACATACCTCATGCGATTTATATACAATTACTGCTATGATTAGCGCCGCAGGCAAATTTTTCTAACGAAAAAATCGCAAGATAATGAATTTTCACAATAATTAGTGATTAATGTGAGATTCCTTTGCGCCGATGGCCATGACTGCGTATATGATCTTTCTAATTCATGAACCTCTACCATTAACAGCGCCACAGGCGAATTTTTTTTATAGAAATGTTTTAAATAAATGTAATATATTTAATACGTGGAATAGTTGGTAATTTCTGAAATGTCCCATCTGAGGCGTGGTGTCCCACCGCTGAGGCATGGTGCCCCACCTCGTGGGAATCACTGAGCTAACCCTATTACATGAAGAGTAGTTCAATATTTTTTTATCACTTTCAAAATATATTTAATAGAAGTTTTATTTTTAGGATGGGTGCTAATCCCCATAAAGGATCATATTAATGACAGACCCCTGAGGACGTTTATGATACAAATAGCTGTAGTTAGTAATCATCAGAATGGACGAGACACCCACATGAGACAAATCAAGATACATTCTCCTTGTGATGGCAGAGGATTGACCCTAGGACAGTTCAGTTCATTCAGTACCATAGAATTTCAACAGTACAGTACTATAAGATAATGAATTAATTAAATAGAATATGCATTCTTTGATATTATGAATTAAGACATAAACATTTCTTAATAAATTGATAAAGTTGTAATTATTCTGTATACTTAATATTTAATCAATTTCCTTGAAATTAAAGAAAGAAAGTCTAAATATTTATTGAGTTGACAATATTTGTACATTAGTGATTCTTCAGTCAGAGAATGATTTGTATCATTTGGATGTAAATTAAATTTTTTTCGGGCAGTGAAGAAGGTCGCTATGTTTGATTTATTTTCTTGGAAATGTTTTCCATAAAGGATGTATTTAAAAAATAGCGCCGCAGGTGAAATATTTGTCATAAGACATACCAAATTACATATACACAAAAGGTAATTAGCGCCGCAGGCAAATTTTTGAGGAAACAATTGCATTTTAATATATTATTTTTATACTATAGTACTAGTTAATTCATCGTATGATGAAAAAACGTGTGGTTTTGAGATTAACAGATTAGTTTTAAAATGTTAAAAAGCAAAAAAGGAGGACACTTTTGGAGGGAGGACAGAACCTAGAAAAGGAGGAATGTCCTTCCAAAAGGAGGACGGTTGGTCACCTTAATAAGAGTAATGACCTTACATATCTGTAGTCTGGAAATAAACTCAAACATATTCCAAGATCAAAAAATATATTTAATTTTCATTATATTATGTAAACATAGTCAGTTATTGCATCATAAGTATTGCTCATGAACCGTGAAGTTGTAATACACATTGATAGGTAACTGTATCTACAACACGTGTAACTATAATTGAGAATATAAAAAGTTGTTGACATTGAATTATAAGATACTTATACAGATACACAGTAGTTGTCTTGTAAGAAATTATTTGTTATCAGCAGAATTTGCTGTCTAATATATTAATCTGAATGATTTCATTTATACAGTGAGACAATAGAAATTTATTTATTTATTTGAACTTGAAATTACACGGAGCAACATTACAGCTTTAGCCTTTGCGTCGCTCGGTGTAAACAATTACAATACATCATGACATTTCACATTACAAACAGATTCAAAAATACACTTATACTACACTTACAAATAATGTCAAATCAGATGCTGTTCGACACGTCTGGTAAACTCATTATAAGTCACCCCACTGTGCCAGTTCATTCAAATAACGGACAGCCCTGCTGACCGGTGCATTAACCATAACGTTGGTTCTGTGGTCATGACAAGTACATGTGGACAAGTACATAGATTGTTCATATGAATGTTGTACCCAAATTATTCACTTAATAGTATGCTGTGCGGTGTTACATTTTACGTAAAGTTGAGGTGGGGAGTTGGTGAAGGAGTTAGTAGAACTTTGGGAGGATAGATTAGAGAAAGGTGAAAATTAAGTCATCTGTTTGAGTTGGATCTTGTGTTGTTTGAAATGCAACAAACCCGCAGAACAGATTATTGACTTTTATTGGGAAATAATAATTAATGAGAAGAAAATACTATATGTATTGATTGTTTTAAATGCATCAATATGAAATCATATTTTGATAATGAAGAAAGTAGGTACATAGTAAATGTTAAGTTCAGATTTTCAGTTATTAGAAGTTATTGTTACATTTTTATAGCTCCATCATAAGTTTTATAAGTTTAACAATATAAACCTTGTTGACAACTTGACAATGGTTTAGTCATTTTAAAACATCTAAAATATTGTTCAAATACATATTTACTTTGTTTATATATAAATTATATAAAACTAAATGAGCATCTTTTGGATAATAAGTCTACTTATAATAATTATACAACAACCAACATGTGGTTCAGGTGTTCTAGACGAATACACACAAATCACAACAAACTTCTTTATTAACTTAAAACACAAATACGATGGCAGGGGTGAGTATTTTCAAATAAAACTATTACCACTATTCCAGTCTAGCACCCTCGCTCGTAGCCACCAAAAATATTTTTTGTGCATTTATAGAATCAAAAAACCTAATGGAGAAAACTAGGGTGGAGCCGCAATACTGGAACTAACTAACTATTTTGTGCTTAAAAATTATTGAGATTAAGGTTATCTTTTTTAATCACATATTTTATTGCATAATTTTATGTCAGAATATTTACACATAATGGCACATTCATAAGAAGAATAATAGAGTTAGACAATAAAAATGTAAAAACTCTAGAGATCATGTGTGATGCCGTTATAATACACACAGATTTGATTGAAAAAATAATATAGTTAGATCTTAATAAGAGATGCTTGTGAATAGATTATAATCGTTAACAACCATAGAATTCAATATTTACAGGAAAAATCTTCATAAATACAATATATTCGTGATTGTTGATGTATTTATAGAAGGTGAAGACAGTAAAGGGAAGATGAAGGAGGAAATACAAGTATTTCGCAACTTCGTTAACAATGAGCGCAAGAGACACAAGAGACAGTTTGCATATCATCATGTCGAGAATGAAATGAACTTGCTTCAATGGGAAAACATGGGTAACAAACATTACTTTCGTTATGCAATGCAATGATAACAAATAATTTGTATATAAGGGCTATCACACATGTCTGGAAAGTTATACTCTAACATTCAGTATTCTGATTCTGGAAGTTCGGAAATGCATACAATTTAATTGTCTGTATTAGATTGATCTGATTGTTAGATCGATCTGTCAGAAGTCAGAGATACCGTCGATTATTTTAAGTGGCACGCTTGGCGATCGCCCGTAGCCAATACGGGTGTAAAGTGAATGCACCGCCCCTAGCGGTGCAATCCAAAAAGCTCTGACAGATTAGTACAAATTTTTGTTCAATTTGTTTCATTTAATTTTTTGCAGATTCATACTAATTTATGTTCCCTTTAAAAATGAAGATATTATTTGAAATTTTATAGCTCCTTTACGTGGGATTACAAAGTAAAACACACCATCATTTGACATATATTGTCTATGACTACTACAATATCAGTCGAGGCCGTTGCCATATTGTTCATGGAGGCCGGGCCCAACTGACGTTTGACGATGATCACACCATCAAAATTGTATGGGAACAAATATTCCGTAGTTCAAGTGTTTGTCACCGAGACAAGGTGTTTGTCACCGAGACAAGGTGTTTGTCACCGAGACAAGGTGTTTGTCACCGATACAAGGTGACGTCACATCTCAAGGCGGTGATGGAATTCGAGGATGTAGGCTTGTACTCTACTATCACAGGCTTCGAATCAGTCTATGGCACTAGAAAGTAATCTGATATTAGGACGGCTAGCCACACGTGCGGAAGTTCAGAATCTAACATTTAGTAAACTGAATGTTAGAACGTGTGTGATGGCCCTAAAACAATTACTATGTGTAACTTAAAGCTAATCTCACATTATTGTTGTATTATATATAGCTTTATTGCAACATTATCTTCCAATGAGATTAATAGATTAACTAATATAATAACTGGTTACAAAATGAAATTTATTCCAAAGATTGTATCATGTTTTAAACTTGCTTACCTATAACAGAATAAGTATTGTGCGGAACTGGTTTATTACAGGAAACATTTGCATATCTATGCAGTTTATAGAGTAGTTACAGCAGTGGCGTATATAGGATTTCATTTCGGGGGGGGGCCCAATCAAATATTTGACTTCGGGGGGGTTGGAGGCAACAAAAATTTGAAAATAGACGTACAGTATAAAAATTATAATAGCGCCGCAGGCAAAAATTTTTCGTGTATTTAAGTGAAAAAGGTCGTGTTTTGGGTTGGTATTCATATTGTGTGCTGAAAATACAAAGATAATAGCGCCGCAGGCGAAATTTTTTTGAATAATGGGTGAAATGATGAACTTGAGTAACTTTCATGTTTTAAAATAACGTTTTTTAAAGAATTGTTCAACATTTCGGGGGGGGCCCGGGCCCCCTCGGCCCCCCCCTATATACGCCACTGAGTTACAGAGTACATACTAAATAAAATTAGTATCGAGTTTACTAGAAAGGTAATGTAGTACATGAATGAAGAACTAAAAATAATCAGACAAAAACAATACTATTTCAGTTTTAAATATTCCATCTAGACATGTGCGCCGGCTGCAAAAAAGCCGGCGGCGGCGCCCATGTCTAAAATTGCCGGCGGCGGCGCCACGCCGGCGGCGTGGGTACAAAGTGGGGGGGAGCATTAGTTTTTTTGTGCATTATTGTTTTAAATGATTAAATACGCATATGTGAAAAATATAATGATAAAATCGATGTATTTATTTTGAAAAACTATGATTATTTCAATGACAAAGTAAAATAAAAGCCCATATTTGAAAAATAATGGAGAATTTCATTATTGCTTTTTCATGGTACTGGAGGGCAGATTAAAATAAACTAAGCCATAAAGTCAAACGCGTCAGAATGACCCTCACTATGGGCAGTGGTGCAGTCGAACAGGTTTCTCGTTTGGCAATATTTGGGCTGTTAGCTAAACGATGAGTGAAATTGAAACTCTGAAATAAAGTCTAGAATTGCGATGACGAGGTCGACCTTCCACAAAATCCAAAACTCCTTGAGCATAAGCTGTAAAAACATATGTGTTGTATGTAGGTACTATTGTTTGTAGTTGAAGAGTAATTTAATAATATTATGTAATTTAATTAAACTATCTTATTTGCGATGTTATTTTAGGAGTAAAAATAAGGATAATCAATGAATAAACATAAATTATGGCGGTTTTTCGTCGAAAGGTGCACAAATTCATAATAATATCAACCGAAATACGTAACGCTTACCGGTGGAAAGATAAATTACAATTTGAGAGTAGTCTGTAATCACAGTCTGAGAAACCACGTTGGGTGATAGTATTTTTTTTATTATTGAAATGCAGCTTTGGGTGAGCGAAATAATTGGATTTTAACGTTAAAATATTTAATTATATTCACATTTTGCCACTTTGAAGGTCGTAAACGTCAAAAATTACCAAATGAATATCGTTTTGTCAAGAGAAAAGGAGTCATTATCATTTCCACAGTGTTGTATTGAAACAAATGAAGTATAGCGAATCTAGTTAAGTGGAATAAAAATAATTTTGATTAGGTACTTCGATAATCAAAGGTTAAACTAATGAAAAGAGAGAACGGTTGACCGAAAAGACGAATGGCCGCATATTTTGGTCAGATATTCTGCCAAAATTCACGTGGTTTAAAAATTTCAGCGTGGTAAAATCGACCGGTGTCCTAAAAATCGATCAAAAAAACATAAAGTTACTAACATAAAAAACCGTAGGTTTTTTATTAATTTCCACCACGAAGAACCAAATTATTAATGCTCCCATCCCATCCTATTTCCTGTTTTAGAATCGAATAAGTAAGACACAGAAAATTCCCCGATTGTTTTATGCAAAACCAAATGAACGAAATATTAGAAAACCAAATGAACGAAATATTTGAGAAAATTTCATTATTGCTTTTTCATGGTACTGGAGGGCAGATTAAAATAAACTAAGCCATAAAGTCAAACGCATCAGAATGAGCCTCACTATGGGCAGTGGTGCAGTCGAACAGGTTTCTCATTCGGCATATTTGGGCTGTTAGCTAAACGATGAGTGTAATTGAAACTCTGAAATAAAGTCTAGAATTGCGATGACGAGGTCGACCTTCCACAAAATCCAAAACTCCTTGAGCATAAGCTGTAAAAACATATGTGTTGTATGTACTATTGTTTGTAGTTGAAGGGTAATTTAATAAAATTAAGTAATTTAATTAAACTATCTTATTTGCTATATTATTTTAGGAGTAAAAATAAGGATAATTAATGAATAAACATAAATTATGGCGTTTTTCGTCGAAAGGTGCACAAATTCATAATAATATCAACCGAAATACGTAACGCTTACCGGTGGAAAGATAAATTACAATTTGAGAGTAGTCTGTAATCACAGTCTGAGAAACCACGTTAGGTTATAGTATATTTTTATTATTGAAATGCAGCTTTGGGTGAGCGAAATAATTGGATTTTAACGTTAAAATATTCAATTATATTCACATTTTGCCACTTTGAAGGTCGTAAACGTCAAAAATTACCAAATGAATATCGTTTTGTCAAGAGAAAAGGAGTCATTATCATTTCCACAGTGTTGTATTGAAACAAATGAAGTATAGCGAATCTAGTTAAGTGGAATAAAAATAATTTTGATTAGGTACTTCGATAATCAAAGGTTAAACTAATGAAAAGAGAGAACGGTTGACCGAAAAGACGAATGGCCGCATATTTTGGTCAGATATTCTGCCAAAATTCACGTGGTTTAAAAATTTCAGCGTGGTAAAATCGACTGTTGTCCTAAAAATCGATCAAAAAAACATAAAATTACTTACATAAAAAAACGTTTGTTTTTCATTTAATTTCCACCACGAAGAACCAAACTATAAATACCTCCATCAATAAATAAGACACAGAAAATTCCCCGATTTTTTTTTATGCAAAACCAAATGAACGAAATTGAGACGACGGAATGGGTTAACACTGCATTTTAGTAATTATTCGATATCTTATATAATTACTGAATACTAGCGTCGCCACAGCTGAATACTTAATTTTTTTTAACTGGTAAAGTACTTACTTCTATTTTTGTCTAATGAAACGCAGGATAAATACTTTTAGTTACACGGATCCCACGCCGCCGGCGTAAGCGTTTTGCCGGCGGCGGCGCGCCGACCGTGATCAGCGGCGGCGCGCCGGCGTGGCGCTCATGTCTAATTCCATCATAATATGCATTTTCTGATGTTGATATTTTAAAATAAATTTACACAATTGGATATCTGATAAAATTAATCAGTGTAATCAGCTGTAGTGACAGAAATGTGTGTATTAACTATTAAACATACCTAACATTAATACAATAGGTATATAAAATTTTTTGTACTTAGTAAGGCACACTTGTTATCCTAAATTGCACGTTAATAATATTATCACGACTCGCTAACAATATCATATGGTCGAAATAATATTTTTTTTACTTAGTTTAAAAACTGTGGTACATTGACCCTTTATGACTTTATTTTAAGACTAAACAAATGTCACTCTGAATTTCAGATTAGTTATATTTACAAACCATGTGAATGGATTATATTTTTAAGTACAAAACATACCAAATTGGTTCACAGAAGCTTTAGAGATGAAAAAAATCTTTTATTTTTATTCATATATATTGTATGTTGTTTAATTATACTATTTAATTTATTTTGACTCTTTAGAGATATGTACAAATTAATTTAAAGAAACCTTATGAAAAAAGTTTTTAATTTTGAGGATAACTAATTAGTCCGACCACCTACACCAAAATAATCTACAAACACATAACCACTATCATGTTCTTCTAAAAATTTATGAAATTCTCCCATATCCATGTGCTGGTCATTGCTCCGGCTGTTGTTTTTGAAAGCAATTTCTTCAAATGTTGAAAATTTATTTAGTTTCTCTTGGGAAGTAATGGGGAATGTTTCTTTTTTTCTCACTACAATTTTTTTCCAATTCATTGCTTTAACTCTTGCCCACCACTCCTCACTATCTGCACTATTTCCTTCAACACATATAATACCAGGTTTCCCTGGAAGAACAAACCCAGTCAAGGATAAATCTCCGGCAAAGGATAACATATCCCTTCGCTTTGTTTTACTGTATATGTGATGAGAATATATCCACAATCTGGTGAAGGTTGAAGCTTCACTCACAGCAACTTCTTTAATTGGTAATTTAGGACATTCCTTACTCACATACTTCTCCATATTATCCTGCAGCCAACATATGATAGAGTACAGGCAAGTCTCACCTCTGTCCAAACTATTTGTATAATTCCTGAAGTCTTCGTTTAATTTGTGCTGTTGAGTTCTATTGAGAACATTATTTCTTATAAAGACATCTGGCTCACTCACTGGGTACTCCAAGGGCAAAGCAACGCACAACTCTACTTTCATATTATCAAACAACAAGTTTATAGTAAAGTCTATGCCAGGTGGAGTGAATGAAATCTTACCAGACACAAAGTCATTAACATCGATTAGTTGCCCTGGGTTGTCCATCACAAACTCTCCAGGATTGGAGTACATGGACTGCAGCATTTCAACCTCTAACAACTGTTTCTTTAGACACTCTTCCAGTTCACTTCTGTCACAAATTTGGGACAATTGATCTTCTAAATCTTGAAAATCAAGGAAGTCTTCGCTTACGTTTGTTATTTTACTAGACATGTTTACAATGTTATTTTTCGAACTATTTAGACGGACGTTTACTTATAACCTCCTGCCTATTCGCAGTTATCTGTTATCCACAGAACACATATACTCTCTAACCTGTTATCACTAAAACTAATACTACAGCGACACAACATTGAACATAGTAGTGAAAGGAAAATTCAGGTACACATGTACTTGTGACATTTGATCGAATGTTGCCATATACAGGCACGTCCTTGAATGTTACTGTCATGTTCTGTTGAATTTGGCTAATTAGTAGATGATTAGTAGGAGTGAGGTTGAAACTTTTTCACTGGATCTATATTTGCCAGGAGAAATATTACCTACAATAGTTATGTATTGAGTTTTAGCAAGCAATGTAACTAGGCAAACTAGGTAATAATGTTCTGATGATGTGGACCAATACTACCTTGTGGACGCGCGTTAATAAATGTGATTTGGCAACAGTAACACTTGACAGCTGATGGACGAGGACTGAGGATTGCTGAGGACGAGGAAATACGTATGAATGAAGTTGTGCTTGCATTGAAAAAAGCAAAGAATGGTAAAGCTGCAGGACATGACTGTGTGGCCATAGAGTTCATCAAGCAAGGTGGCCCGAAGATTCTCGAGTGGTGCCTGAGGCTCTTCAACTTGTGCTGGGAGAGTGGCTGCACTTCTGAGGATTGGAGGAGGGCAGTCATCTGCCCTTTGTACAAGGGGAAAGGCTCAAGGTTGGAATGCGGCAGTTATCGGGCTATCAGTTTGCTGAGCTCTGTGGGCAAACTGTATGGAAAGGTATTGATTGAAAGAGTAAGAAAAGTGACTGAAAGTAAAGTATGGGATGTGCAGGGTGCTTTCATGAGTGGCAGGGGGTGCACCGATCAGATCTTCTCCCTACGGATGGTCGTGGAGAAGCTTCTGGCTAAACACCAGAGGCTCTTCTGCGCGTTCGTGGATCTGGAGAAGGCATACGATCGTGTGGACCGAGAAAGACTGTGGCGTGTACTGTCGGAATATGGGGTGAGCGACCGACTGATTGGCGCAATCGCGTCTCTATATACGGAGAGCTCTGCTTGTGTCAGGGTGAATGCTGCGTTGTCGCAGTGGTTCACTCTCACAAAAGGGGTTAAACAGGGTTGCGTCATGTCGCCTTGGTTGTTCAACCTGTTCTTCGACTACTGCATGCGTCCTCTGAATGAGCTGAATGTTGGTGTGGACCTAAATGGAGTGAAAGTATGTGCGTTAATGTTTGCAGATGATTTAGTGTTGATGGCTGATGATGAATGTGAGTTACAACGGATAGTATCCTGTGTGTACGAAAGCTGCGATATGAATGGTATGAAAATGAATGTAAATAAAACGAAAGTATTAGTGTTCGAAAGAGAGGAAATAAGGACAAATTGTGTGATAAAGGTTGGTAATGACTGTCTGGAGCAAGTGAATCAGTATGTATATCTGGGAAGTTTGTTTACTAGAGATGGACGCTGTGATGGAGACATTGAAAGAAGGAAGCTGGCCGGTACTAGGACGAATGGTGCGCTCGGTCCGATTGTTAGTAGTAGCAATGTGTCTATGAAAGCAAAAGTGCTAGTGCACAATGCTGTCTTGGTGCCGACCCTGATGTATGCTAGTGAGACGTGGACGTGGATGAAGAAGGATGAATCAGGGTTGAATGCAGTAGAAATGAGGTCATTAAGAAGAATGTGCGGGAAAACGCTGAGAGATAAGATAAGGAATGAGGTTATTAGGGAAATGAGTGACTGCAAGACTGGTGTAGTGACAAGAATGAAAGTAAACAAACTAAGATGGTTTGGGCATGTTGAGAGAATGAATGATGACAGGATGACAAAAAAGATATATCTGAATGAGCGAAGAGGGGTGAGAAAGCGCGGCCGTCCGAGACTGACCTGGTCCGATCATGTCGACCAGATCCTCAAGGATGGACGCGTTTTGAGTAAAAGGAATCGGAGAGCGTGTATGACTAATTGCATGAATGTGACGGAAGCTAAGAGTGTGTGTAAGGATAGGGCTGTCTGGCGCTCTGTCCTCTCTGCCTACCCTGCAAGGGATGTGGCGTGAGGGTATAGATAGATAGATAGATAGACAGCTGATGTAAACAAAGCGCGAAATTCCAATTTCCGGTTCATTAAAATCGTGCGCTCAAATGAAAATATCCACCTTCTTGATAAGTTTTATGCACATTTCAGATATTCAGAAGTTCTCTGGATTAGCACAATCTTATCTGATTGATGTTGAAAATGTACTGGATGTAACAATGTTCACACAGCGCCCTGCAGCACACGATGAAGACCAACTCTATATGGCCATTCTCCAAAACGGAGAATATAATGCTACAATAATAATTTTTAAATATAATACTAAGGTGTTTGATTTCATACAGTATTTTGCTAAGTATATTTAGGCATGTGTCCCTAATAGGTAAAATAATAAAAGTTTTATTATATATTTTCAGGAAGTAAAATGGGAACAATTGTTGAATCGAGCTATTAAAAATCCTTATAAAGTATCTTCCATAACATTTGATGGAGGCACTTTGCTGTGTGTAACACACAGGAGTTCACATCAGAGTAGATTTCAAGAAGGACTGACTGTATTGCTTTTAGATGACAATATTCGTTTACACTTTTCACAAACACTGGAAACACCTCCTTACAACAACATAGCGTTGTGGTGCGTGTGCTATACTTACGTCATTATGTTATATAAAAAGTCAATTGATTCATCTCATTGCTTCTGCTGCAACTTTATTGTATACAGTTTCAAGACATTTACGAAAAATACTGACTCGTTAATAAGTTGGCAGGTCAGTGACTTAGCGCTTTGTAATACTATTTCTTTCTGTTTTAGGAAAACTAATGATCAAATGTTTCTGACATACTCTACAGATCACACACAGAGTAATGGCAAGATATTATATGAAACAACAAGTCCACTTTATGTTTGGAGAGGACATTACTTTAATTTCCTACATAACATCCCTGTCTCGAATGCTAAACACATTTTGCATTTTCAAATTGAAACCGAGAGTTTTTTTATTACAGCTAATCACCAGAATAATTTCGGTGAGATTTCGATATGAGAATACATAATAATAATTTGTTGTTAACTTGTGTAACATGTTAAATTGTTAAAAACAATGTGTGAGGGAGGGAGGATCCGAGCCGCCGACCCCAGATAAATGGTTTATGGTGAAGAGAAGAGAGAGAATGTGTGGATTTAATGAACCGAATAGTTTTATATTAATCAAGAATGGTGTCAACCCAAGATGTTTATTGTTAAATATTCATACAGAAATGGAGTAATTGTAATTATTATTGAAGGGTATAATTTTGCATCTCACATATCAATTACTACTTTTAAATTTCAGGGGAGACTAAAATATTCTCTTCAATCTATAAATATAACAGCCATCACAATAAATTCATCTTCTACCAAAACTTAGCAACAAATGGTGCTGTACACGTCGTCTCATTTTATATTCGTGTGAATAATAAGAAAGATTATTTTATAACTGTTGTAAATGAAGATGGCAGAACACAATATGGAATCATTTCTCATACAATAATTTATAAATATGAAAACGAACATTTTGTTCCCTTCCAAGATTTCCTAATGAATGGCAAAACAAAGTGGTATCAACTCAAAGTAAGTTATTTCGTTCAATAATTTAATAACGTAGCTTGCAGCCTGTACACTAATTACCTATATCCATCTACTAAATCTTCAACATAACCATATTGTTTGTATTAATATGTAATTATTAGATTAAATTTATGTATTTTGTCATAGGATGCTGCAGATAATTTAGCTTTACTTTGTGTCCCTGAATCCAATGATATAAAAATATTCCAATACACAGGATGGAAGTTCTCCGATGTTACTTTCAGTAATCCTACGATGATGGGTTTACCCAACGAATATGGATTTATGAAATCTGCCACTTTAAATGGAAAATCATTCATAGGTAAGTAACTCTGGGTGGCGGGAAAAAAGTAATTGTAATTCTACGAATTTATCTGCATTCATTTTTGTTTCTTTGTATCAAACATTTATTAAAATCAATAAAAAAGTACTATTTCAAGTTGTTGCAGATAAAAATAAAACAAGCATTTCTGCCTATAAACCTGTATTCAAAACCTGGAATAATGTTCAGTCAAGGAAAGCAAGTTTCCATTCATGGTGTGAAGATATAAAGAAATATATTTCATGTTTGCATACTTCACAAAGTACTTTAAAGAACGTTAAAAATAATACCGGAATTTTATCACGAAGGGAAATGTTTTCATCCATAGTTGGTGACAAACGATCAGTCTCTAAGTTGCAACTGAGTCGGGCAACTGTAGGGGAAATTAAAACAAAAAAGGTGAGACAAAACCGTGCTGATACATAATTTTGGTAAATTATAATATTAATGGTATTTTGAAATTCAGTCCTTGATTTCAGATTATTGCAGATGATGTACACTTAGATAAAACTGTAGTAGAGACACTGAATAATTTGGAAAGTCTATTCAGGATTCAACAGTCTTCCGTAAAATTTCTTCGCGAGAACATTAAAAACAGGTTACAGAATAATAACTCTACTCACGGGAATATGTTGCATATTGAAAATTTACAGATGGAATGTGCCAATGATGAACCATGTCTGTTTGATGATGTCGAAGTGGAGAAATTGAACGAATTTAATATGCCAGAGTTTCAGAAAGAAGCATTTTATAAGGAATCCATAAAAGATAATCAATACAGTTTTGTAGAATTCGATGAATTGACTGTCAATAATTCTATACAATTTAACACCATCAATAATCTGTTTGGTGAACAACTACTCTTATTAGAATTTGTTAAACATCGTGGATTAAATGTTCAAGGAAATGTTTATTTTCCTCTTGGTTTATCCATTGATGGTACAGTGAATGGTGTAAGCAAAAATTATCATTTTTTTATTTTCTTATTGCAACACCACGGAGGTAATAATTAAAAAAATCTTTCAATATTGTAGGTGAACTTTTCCAAAACTACAGTCCTATTATCACACAGTGATCAAATATTTCAAGAAAATTTTGCAATGCCCAGGATCAATACAGTTTCTCTTGAAGCGAGAAATATAAACGATCTCACAAAAATTACATTAGAAGAAATCCTTTCTCAAGATAATAAAACATACAACTCTAAATACAGAACCAATAAACTTATATCTGATGAAATATTTATCAAAGGACAGATGAATAATATGAATGCGGATAAACTGTTTGAAGATTCCTTGAAGTTATCTGGAAATCAAGCAATCAATGCATCTCTTACAGTATCATCTCTAGAAACTGTGGACATTTCAGGTCACCAATCAACCCTACTACAGAATATAATACTTATAGATGAAGGGGAATATGTAATTCAACAAGATGTTAGGTTCCATAACTTGTCACTAAATAACATTCTCATTGCGCAGCGATTAAATGACATCCCTGTAATAAACAATGAAATCCAAGTATTGTTGCTGGAGACAGACAAAATGCAAAGAGTCACTGGAGACAAGGTGTTTGATTTCGTGGAACTCATGGGGCCATTTAACCTTCAAGGGAAAATAAACAGTCCAAGTCTTGAGAGAAAAAATCCAGTCACCATGATAGAGAAACCACTCATTCTTACAGGTAGGAATATCTCTGCACATTATATAAAAAATATTAAAACACCAGCTGCTAACAATTACACTTCTTTTTCCCTTCAGGCAACGTTATCATTGATGGCACTGTCTCTGTGGAAAAGTTTCTAACATGCGATGATGTGAATGATATTAATATGGATGAATCCATCAAAGAACTGCAGGGTAAAGCATTGAGACTTAGTGAGAAGCATATCACAATGCCAGTTACTTTCACACAACCACTCGAGGTAGACATCATATTTTACAAAGGAGGTGACAATATTTCATTCTAGTATGTAGTTACAAACATTTCCTTACTGAATATGGTCTCCCTTTCCAGGTTAAACATTTAGAGACGGATATGATTAATAACATAAGTCCCTCCTCTTGGGTCGGTGCTCAAAGCAAAGATTTTACAGTCATAACAGGCAAGAAAACCTTCCTTAAGAATTTGCAAATTCGAGGAAACTGTTACATTCACAATCTCAACAAAATGGATTTATTAAATTTAGACACAAGTCTATTGAAAACTTATGGTGATCAAATTATTTATGGAGAGATGTTTTTAAACAGTATTACAGTTGACAGGTAGGTTGGGTTACATAAACTCACAAAACAATTTACTTTTGTTTCTCACAATTCACTTAGTAAATAATATCCTTGTTATTTATATTCAGGATTATCTCGGAATATGTGAAACTTGGGAATGAAGCTTCAGATGATATTTTGATGGCAAACGAGAATACAGAAATTAAAGGAGAAACTATAATCAATAATGGAGCAGTCATTCTCCAACAATTATTAGTAAAATCTTTAGATATAACGGGTCTTATATCTGGTCACAATATTAATTACATATTACAAGACACAGTGATGTTAAATTCTTATCCAACACATTTATACGGATCATATAAGTTTATCTCTCCACTTTATGTACAAAGTTTGTCATCAAACAAAACATTTGGATTAAATACGGAAACTTCTCACCTCACTAACTTGTGGAATAGACACTTAGTATTAAGTTATTTAACGATAGATAAACCTGTGTTAATAAAGAGAATAGCATTTGATTCCGCAATCAACGGAATATCAAAAAGAGATTTTGTATCAAACTGGTTGCTTAAAGAAGGAAATCAAGTGATTCGTTCCAAACAATATTTTAGTAAAGTCTACTTTACTAACAATGTCCATCTTCAATCAGGAATGGTTAACAATGTTAATATACAACAACTGTATAACAATACGATTTGGTTAAATGACAATGCATATATGGCAAATGTTCTATTCAACAATGGACTTATTGTCAAAGGGAATATGAATATAGGAAAATTATTCAATGGATTACATTTACCCGAAGATTTCATTCTAAGGACTTTGCATAGAAATCAAAATATAACAGGGCATAAAACATTTAATAATATAAATGTTGTTGGTTTTCTAAATGCTGAGGTGCTGAATGATATGACCATTAAGTCATTGTGTCAGTTTGGCGATTATAATTCTATGCCAAATTTAATTATAGAGGGTGAGTATTAGTTAGTAACCTCTCAATATGGGAAAAATCCAAGACAAATTATATATGTGTGTTTATATTACAGGGTCACTACATCTCCAGAATGATAACAGTGTGGACATGTTACACGGAATCAGTGTTAATTATTTATTGGATCACCTCTGGTTGTCAGACACGCCATGTTACCTCACTGGAAAGAATAACTTTAGTTATATCAATCCACAAAACACTTTACAGGGAAACGTATGTAACTTAAGTAGCAAAGTGTTACTTTGAGACACAGGTACAATTTGATTCACGCTATTAATATGTATTTTTACATTGCGTTGTTTTAGATTCTGGTTGCAAATATGGATCTATTCAACTTAACTGGAAAATATCTAAGTCTAACAAAAGACCAAGAGATAAACAAAAATATGAGAATTTCAAACATTGTTACTAATGTGGCTAGCGTTGGTAAAGGGACAGCAGTATCGGGAAACGTTCACAACATAAATTTAGAAGATTTCCTCCACAACACAATGCATACAACTGGACATCAGATTGCAAAGTTTAATTACAATAAAATTACTAGCGGTGAAAAATGATTGTATAACAGCATCAGTCCTTACTCCATACATCACTACTAAAAACATCAACTTGAATATGCCACTCGTCACAATCAGAAACAACAAGAAAACCGACTACCAGTCCCAAGCGAGAATCAATTTTATTTCTAACAAAGGCAGAATGAAATTTTTCACAATAAATAACCTTATATTTTTAGACAACTGCGTTTGCTATTTTACTCCCTTGATTTTAATCAAGTGTCTCCCTGCATTTTATTTCCAGATTTTTCTGCCTTCACATCACAACTAATTAGTCCCACCTGATGGATTAATTCCTCATTAGGAATATCATATGAATAAGGCTGCAGTCCAGTCAAATATGCGAAGTGTTATTCCCATGTCTTTCAGATTTGCAAGATGTAGATAATTTCCATAATATATTTGCCCATGTCTCAGAACTATGATGAGGTGACAAGAGACTTCAAATCTTACAGACAAATATACTTCCTCATTTCCAGATTGGAAACTATGGAACTCAAATCTGTATGCCATCAATTTAAAACTTAAGTAGAATGAACGAGAGAAAAACAATTAATTTTGTTATAAAGTTATTTATTACAAACTATTTACTCCTGGCTTGCGTCAACATTTTCTGTCTGCAGTCCTTTAAGTGTTGGTACGGCTACGTATGTTACGAGGGTGAACAATTTGTTGACAGAGTCTTCGTCATCATTACGACGACGTGACAAGCGAACTCGGACACGGAAAGGAACATTTCTGGAAAAAAAATATATAATAAGTTTGTTGATATGCTGACTATGTACTTATACCAATATGGCTGAATAAAATAGTTAAACGAAACACGCTAGACTTAACATCAGTAGTGTGTTTATTAATTGAGTGAAAGACATTTCGTAAAACAATGCAACGCTGGAATAAAGATACAATATATTACTGTTTGGGAAATGTAAAACAATGAATTAAAACAAATACTGTTTCAGACTTTGGCAAACTTGTCTGCATAGAGGTTACATGACACCAAGCTGATTAAATAAACAAAAAACTTGAGCAGTTTTGCAGAAATTTAGTCCTCATCTAAAAATAACATCTCATTTAAAATCTCGACATTTGAGAACTTTCAAAAGTATGTATCGCCCAACAAATGTTGGTTAACGGAAATTATTATCAGTGTACCTCAAGATTGACATTGCACAAAACAGATTTTAGTGATGAAATGTTAGTAGTTTCCAGTCAATCTATTACTCTTCTGCCAGTTGCAATATTTGGAAAAAACAAAAGATCTCGCACACTGCTACTTTATAAATTATGCTTTGGATTTACATATACACCATTTAATTGGGTAGTTAAGATTAACAGGTCGAATATGAAATATATTCATTACTTACAATTACTTCATGGTTAAATAAATAACAGGCTGGTGTGCTGAATTTATCAGTTTTGTATGTTGTTTGACAGTTTGCACTTTTATAAAAAATAATAAACTAACCTGATTCCCTTGGACCACAAGAACTTATTTAATCTTGTGTCAACTCTGACATCAGGTGTTCCCATTTGCTTTTCTGCAAACTTTCTGATTTCCTTGATAGCTCTGGGAGCCCTCTTCTTCAAGCCTACACCATGTAGCCTCTTATGAAGGTTCACTGTGTATTCTCTAGTCACCACCTCATTAATGGCAGACTTGCCTTTCTTCTCGCCTTTAGGTTTAGCCATTATTTCTAAAATTTAACACAAAATAACAATAATTAGAATAACATAACCAAACTTTGTACGATGTTTTGACACTTGGCCTTTATCACTCACTACAACACAATTATGAGCACGGACATAAACTTATCTATATAAATTTAAGGATGAAGGATAGACTCGAGTGTTTAAGATTTAATTTGCACATTTAAAGGTTCTATTATTGAAGATTATTTAGATAAAAAGTCGGGCATGAATACCTTCGACAGCGAGCAAACCGGAAAAAGAACCCCGCTTACAGAGCCATCTACAGAAAAAAAATAAAACAATTTTGACATTATTCTAATGTTGCTCTATTAAAAAAAATATTTCGCTATTGTATAATGCTTTGTTCACACTCGACTTGTAAAAAGCGTGGGAAAATTTTAAATTGATAATACCTTGGGTTGACTGTAAGATACTGCTTTTGCAATAAATCCGCCATTTAGCACACTATTATTGTGTGGTTTGTACTTTTGTCTCTTGATATTTTCCTAATAAATATATATTTATTTACCTTGAGGGTTTTTATTTTGATTCTTGTTGCCATGGCAGTTGTTACCTTCACACAATATTGGTATGTACTATATCTTATAGTGCATAAATATTAAAATAGGTATCCTATTATTTAGCAGTTTGGTTTTAATAAAGTTACAATGAATTTGGAATTATCTCCTATAGATTATACAGTGGTTGGATTAACACTGTCTAACACTTTAAAACTTCTGCCTATTGGAAGTCCAAAACCAACATTAAAAGTAAGGACCTTACCTGGTGATGGAAGGAAAATGATAGAACACCTATACTTTATTACTAAATTACCCAATTACTTTTTAATAACACACTATGAATTAAAATTAAGGTAGCTGTCGGAGATCAAGATGGAGTTTTACAAGTGTTTACCATCAAAAACGAAGAACTACAACTGGCGTTTAAAACCTTACCTGATGAAGCAATCACATCGCTTCATCTTGGAGGCTCTTCCCAAGGTATGTTATAGCAATTTTCATTCAAAAACAGCAAGTATAGGTACCTACTTCTTTGGTTTTTTTCATATTGAATATAGTTCCAAATTTAATTTTATCTCACTTTTTTGTTTTGATTTTAAAAGAAAAACAAACAAATGTCGCAGTTTTCCACTTTTTTTTAAAAATACCAAAATATGATTCATCAAATACATAGTAAAATGACAGAAAAATACATCCAATGGCATAAGAAATGTAAAAAGACTTATTTATTAATTTTTTCCGTTTCAGCGAGTCTCGCAGACAAAATATTTGTATCGTCTGGAAGCGAAGTTAAGGGATACAACAAGAAAGGAAAGCTATTTCTAGCTTTGGAGACAAATTTAGCAGAACCAATAATATCCATGTATGTATGAATTGTTATCATAATTTAGAAAGTTTGAAGCTACGAAAATACTCTGTAACATAAAAATATTGCATTCGCCACTTTGTAGGTGGGTGCGGGAAGCAGATTTGATAGTAGCCGGATCTCACTGTGTTACGCATTTCAAAGATTGCAAAGAAGTTGGTAGTTACCTGTGTGGTGACACCATCGTGGATTTGGCTGCTATTCAAATACCAAATGTGAGTCAAGCTTTCTGTCTAAGGGACATTTTTTTCATATTACTTTGTGTATGCATATTCACCATCTAACCATGTTTACTTGATAGTCGATGAGAGTTAGCCAAAATTGATTGCTTTCATTTTTAATTATTTTATTGTTTATGAGGATCCTATACATGGTGATACTAAACGTAGTGTAGGTATACTTAGAGAATATACCCAATAAAATATGCCCTAATCAGCGCGTTTAAGTGCTCAAAGTTATTACTATAATTATTAGCCAAATCATACACTAGTCACATGCAATGCAATGGGAACCTTGTCTATAGAGTTCGAGAATAGTAGCCATAATAGCATGCAGTGGTGGCGCAGTAAGAGCTGTAGAAAGAGGACGAGCGCTGGGAGGCTCCAGACTTCCTCAGGGCCCCAGAGTGTTGTGTTGTCTCCCAGAGGGAACTAAACCATCACCATATTTACTATGTGGAGCTGACGATGGAACACTACACTTACTTCAACTTGACAGGTATGCAATGTATCATTCACAAAATTAAGCATTTTTAAAGAACCTCAATTTAAGATAGGCTGATTGTCATTTGAAAAAAATAATAAGGAACGAGGTTATTAGTGAAATGAGTGACTGCTGCAAGACTGGTGTTGTGACAAGAATGAAAGTGAATAAACTAAGATGGTTTGGGCATGTTGAGAGAGTGAAGGATGACAAAAAAGATATATTTGAGTGTGTGAAGAGGTGTGAGTAAACGCGGCCGCCCCGGCTTGGTCTGATCATGTCCACTAGATCCTCAAGGATGGACGGGTTTTGAGTAAAAGGAATCCGAGAACATGTATGACAAATTGAACTCTGTCTACCCTGTAAGGGAAAAATTATAAGAACCTTAATGCCGTGGGACTTTATACTTGTCCTCTTAAGTAACATGATTATTCACAATCACAAGGAGGCCAACTGTAATGTTTAGAGATGGATGATTGTGTTGATCTGTAGGGAACACGGTGGTATAATCAGCCAACAGTTTGATGGAGTACACAGTGGTGAGGGGGTGACATCTCTGGGATGGTGGGAAGGCTCCAGTGCCGGAGGTGGGCAGCCACTGCTGTTGCTTGCCAGGTCCGATGGATCCATCAACATATACCAGATACTTCCTGATGATCCACAACAAACCGCTTTGTTACTGTTTACTTACGTAAGACAAAATACGTTTCAATAGCAAAACAAAAAAATCTCTTTACATAATTTGTTCATAATAATATGCTGATAAAAAATTTTAGGGAAGTGGAGAAAGTATAACCTCACTGTGTGGTAACTCTCTTGGAGTTATTGTAGCCACGAGAGCTGGCAGAGTCATGGGCTTAGGTCCTCCTATGCAACAAGCTAATTCTGCGTCTAAATTGACTACACTCCGGTAATTATTGTAATTAACATTGTAAAAAATTTCAACTTTCAACTTGCTATGTACTTCTTAAACCTTTTGTTTATTCTACAGGAATGAAGTTCTTGAACTAGAATTGAAAGTGGAAAAAGAAAGGGCTAGATATCGAACAGCAACACAACCTTTGTCACAGGGTCTTTCTGCCATACCGGCACTACAGATTGCTGAAGAGGTGAAACATTGTACCGAGCGTAATAATATACTCTTAACAAATAATTTTATACATTTTTGACTTTTTCAGTGGGGTCCAGTAGAGAATGACGGTGCACGACGTTTATGTATTTCATTAGGAGCTCCTTTAGATACACTACTAATACAGAGTCCCGCACAGCTCTACTTAGCCGATACACCCTCCAATACAGCGTTGTTAACCAAAGCTCAAAACACCCAAGTACTGTTGTATATTAAACATTTCATTTCAGTTGATACGATCAATTATTTTGATAATTATCTTGTTATAACATTTCTAGAACTTTAATGGA
This sequence comes from Ceraclea dissimilis, assembly GCA_963576895.1. Classification (NCBI taxonomy): domain Eukaryota; kingdom Metazoa; phylum Arthropoda; class Insecta; order Trichoptera; family Leptoceridae; genus Ceraclea; species Ceraclea dissimilis. Next base: position 19,037,220 of record OY756360.1, read on the forward strand.
TTGTTAGCAACCTACAGATGTCAGGCGAACACACAGCGTTTGGAGATGCGCGTAGGAACTATGTCGGAGGGCCTCGGTGCGTGTGGAGAACTGAGAATATACGTAACTCCACTGCTGCAACCCAAGTGTACACAGTTACTTATTTATCAAGTGCCACCTCTGTCATGGCATGTACCAATGCAAGATATTGAAATAAAGGAGTATGAAAATAATTAATTATTCTACTGAATGTAGTATAAAACATAAACAAAGCGATTTATATTTATTTATTTCAGACTGGAATATTACATTATCTCGATAAAACGATTTTATTCGCAAATTACATCCTTTTTACGCAAATTTTGTGTTTTTTACAGGTGTAATGCGATTTCTAGCATTATTTTCAAGAAAAGCACAAATTTTTGCATATTTGATGCGAATTTCCACCTTTATTTTAAAAAAACAACGTGATTGAAGCATTGTAAAAGGCTTTAGAAAAACCTAGCCAAAAAAAAATCTAAAAGATGCATTTTTTATACAAGTATTTTTCATTTTTTTACTGTATAGGGATTTTTGTATAAAATATTGTGCAAAATGACACCCCTTTTTACAAAATATAACACATATATTTTCCAGTCCCTAGTTATCTGTAACGTGAATATAATTACGGCTTCCAGAGACATCAACAAACTTTCTGTACGAGGAGCATTTAGCAAGGCAGAGTTACATTCCTGCCTAGTAAGATTACTCCCTGATATTCCTCAACGTCCTCCTCCACAGATGGAAGCATTAATCTACCATTCTATCATAACGGATACAATGTTGATCTGCACGTATCAGTAAGTAGATTGTCTAAAGCCATAATGTAATATAATATGTACATAACTGTAGCTCAAACAAACCAATGAAATTGACTTTACAGAAAAGGAGAAGCAGAATTTAAGTCAGATAATGTGTCAACGATTGCCGTTATAAAAGATTTCCTTTCTTTAGAAGCCATGAAGAAAAAACTTCGTTTGGATATGACTTGCAGTGAGTTTTTTCTTAGTAGATTTACAACGGCATAGCTGAATATCGAACCTCTGGCCACTTTTTTACATTTACAGTCCTACTTTTTATGCATTTTTTCATATTACACACCTATATTTCCTCGAGGAACGTTATAGTGCGAAGTTTTACTGTAGTAAATTATATAAAACTCAATTTTTCCAGATATAAACGATGACACCCTAATAAAGACAATATTGAAACTGCATCCCAAAGTATCAGAGACATATCAAAAACAAAGAAACGAGAAGCTATTGAAGGCACTGAGGTATAAAAATATTATGTAACATCCTCCAATACATGTGAAAAACCTCCATTTATATTAGATACATATATTTACACAGCACTCTTTAATGCTGGTGCCACACCCTAGCGGAGCGTCCACAAGTTTTATGTTAATAAGTAAAAAGGCGAGTGGATGGGGCATTTGTGTTGGCTATTGTACGTAACCGACTGTTAACGCCTTTTTACTCATGAGCGCAAAAATTGTGAACGCTCGGCAAGCGTGTGCATGAGGCGTGAGATGTAAAATAGAACACATTTAATTAATTTGTCTATGGGGCAATACTACTTGAGGCCGACGCCATATTGGTCATACAGGCTGGGTCCAACTGACATTTGACAATGATGACGTAAAAATGGGAAAAAATATTCCACAATTCAAGCGTTTGCCACCATTACAAGGTGACGTCACCAATCATGGTGGTGATGGAATTCGTGGGTGTAGGCTTGTATACTATCGCTGGCTTCGTACTACTTGCAGGGAGTTAGAAGTAGACAGCACGGCTGAATGTATTGAAGATCAACTATGTCCAGACTATATAGATTTACTCAAACAAACTCCATCAGCTGTAAAGGGAACAAAGAGTCTCACTCTGCCTCAATTCTATGGTACGTATCGCACTTTGATTTTGATGCTATCTTTTTATTAGACAAAACATAAAGTAAATCAGTTACTATTACGGTTTTAATGATTACGTATTCACTCAAATTATGTATGTGCAGTGTACAATGGGCATCTGATGGACTGACGACCAGCCACTGGTTGGTTTAATTGATCACCTTACTCTCGAGAAGCATTCACCATTCAGCCCTTTACAGCTGTGTGTTGTCTTACACTTGTTCAGAGAATATCATTCGGGAGTAAGCTGATCACTTAAACCAACCAACGGCTTCTCATAAGTCCAGCAGATGCCATCTCACACTGCACATCGGTTGAGTGAATACATAACCGTTAAAACAGTACAACTATGAATGTAGTAAACCCGCCCCTTGCAAAATAGACTGCGTTCTTGGCTGATATTTGAAGTATGTACTGTATTTTCTACCGAGTCCATACAGTGGGGAATTGTCTTATTAAGGCCAGCAGAATATCTCAAGAGTATGGCAACGTTCTTTCTGTTTCAGAAATAATATTAAATCTGTATATTGACCGTAATCGCATGAAAGGAATAAATGTTAAAAGTAAATTATCTGAACTGAGGACTTTACTAGAAAACTATGATTTGGAAAATCTACTATCTTTTTTCAATAATAGTTTTGTACAATTAAATATGATTTAAATAAGGATTTAGAATCTGGTGACCTAATGGAATAAACATTTTTCAAGATATGGTAAACTTAAAGATATATGTTTTATTAGCACAATTTTTCTAATACAACACACCAATTTCCTTGTTCATAGAAACTCTGTAATATATTTACTTGTTTAATCTCCCTACACATTTCCTCCAACTCTCCCTCCTCAAACACATGATAATATCTCATGAATGTATTCTTACTAGCAGCTTCATTATTCTCGTTTTGTTTTTTCAATTTCCATGGCACTAACAAATCTTGATGTTGAAATTGACTTCGATTAACATGCACTGGGAGGCTAATATTAAGGGGGTTTCCTTCAGTATCTCTTATTTCTTCCGTAACGTCTCCAAGGATCTCATTGTCGGTTGTATCACTATGTCTTCTGTTTTTTCTATTTTGTTTCAAGTAACTAGTTTTTTCTCCACGGGATTGATCTTTAGCCCACACTGTGATTAAGGTTTGTCCTCCAGGTCTAAGGATTCTGATAATTTCGTTTATTGCCTTAATTCTTCTTTCCTGAAAATGTTACACATTCATATAATACAATGTCAAACATTGATGATAAAAAGTATAGGATTTATATAGCACAGCAATAGAATCATACTTTGGTAGCTAAATGATGGAAGACAGCTATACTAATGACTCCATCTACTGAAGATGACCTTAATGGTAATGACAGACAATTTGCTTTCACTACTTGCAGTTTACCCTTCCATGGAGTTAGACTTTCTATATTCTCATGATACATAGCAACTTCACCTAATGTTTCATTGTATTCCACACCAATCTGTTAAACACAAAAATACCTAAGTACAAACCTACTCAACATGATCTACTTATTCTTAGAAGAATAATGTTTTTCGTCACTTACTTGCATAATGTCATCGCGTAATCTAAGATTCTTTCCATTCCCACATCCAACATCCACGAGAATTGTATCAGGAGACAAGGACTCAACGAAATGTCTTACGCTCGTCCATATTTTGGATCTTGTCTCGTGGAAATGTGAAGCTATTTTATTATAAACCTACACACATAAGACATAATACAGAATAATTATTGATACATATAATTAATGTTTCATTATGAAAGAGTATGGTATAGTAGTATCGCGAGGATAAAGGCCTTTTTTGTAGTGTTCGTGAAAGGACGGGCATACCTGCCTAACGCATCTGTGTGCATTCTTGTTCATTGTGCGCTCACTAATACTACTATAACTCCGTGTACGGACTTGCGTGTAGTTACACTGTCTCACACTACAAAAAAGGCCTTTATCCTCGCGATACTACTATACATTACCTGATGAACATGTTGCTTTTCTATTAATGCTGCCAGTCCATCATCCATTTTAGAATTTTTTTCAGAGTTAATTTTAGCAAATGTATCACACTGCATAGGGAACTGGCAAAGACATTTTGCATCGGGTCTCACCCAACGAAATGTGAAAGAAGTACGCTGTTGACGCGCTTTGGTTCTTCCATTTACCAAATCATAAGTCCGAGGAGCTATTCCATGGGACCATTCATATCTGTAATAAAGTAACGTAATTGAATCAATTTGTTTTATGTGTTTTATGAAATCCAAGAAAGAAGATAATTTAAAAATACCTAGCAGCTTTATCCATTATTAAAAGGGACCTGGCTGGTAACAATAAGCTATACTTTTTCTGTTGAAGTTTAAACTCCATTAAAACATCCGCACCAAGTGACAGAGACAAGATGGGACTTAGAAATGCACTATGCGTATCTACATGGGATGGTATACCTGAAAAAAAGAAACAATTCAGTAAAAGCTGCATACAAGTCCATAAATTGGAAATTGTATACTAGAGTGCAATGGTGTGATTTCTTTTCAGTTAATTCACGAAATTGTATAACAAAATACAGAGTTTATAATATTGCGCAAGGCAACTATACATAATTAATATTATGAAGGTCATGATATTTGATGATGGTGACGATAATGTTTCTCTTGCAGTTTTACCTATCCACTATTGAATTATGGTTAGACGTACATCCAACACATGTCTTTACTCAAATATAATTAAAAATCACATTATTTCATAAATGATACCTTGTCCAGGACTATACTGATTGACTGTCAGTTGATTTGGTGGTGTTTCAAATAAACATGAATTATTTCTTAAACGGTCCCATAAGAAATCACATTCACATGGAATACAATCCTTCAAAGGGCTGTTTAAATCAATATTATTGTTGGAATACATGAATTCATATCCATAGTGTCGAACTCTCCTGTGTTTCATACTCTTGGTTGGTACGTCATCATTCCAAGTGACTGCAGATAGCAGAAGCTCTTCTTCGTGTTTATTTATAAAATCATACAACAGAGACAGACCTTCAGGAGGCTCTTTACATTTCAAATCCTCTATTACGGGAACTGAAAATAATATACATTCACAAATCAAAATGAAGTATTACGGCAATTGCATTTTAGCTTAGGTCAATAGTAATGTTTGCTTCTTTACCAGATGTCACATAACTGAGATACAGAGGATGCCCTCCTTGGGCTAGGTTAGTGGCACCATGAACTTGCTTAAATATATTACTTGCAGAATCCAAAGAATCAACACAGAGAAAGCAATATGACTTCCCTGGTAACATTATAATTCTATCCACTACGCCATATTCCTGACAGATTTGTAATAACTTTTCTTCATCAAGGCAGGTGGCCACACCCGCATTCAATATTGCAATGTACTGGAAATTTAACAATAAACAACATATCAAGTGTCTGACAGGGGCATGTTTAACAATTATTCTAGGACAAGAAAACTTATTTGGAGAGCGAAGAAAATCAATTGTTGTACCCTAGGCATTATGGTAATAATAATAATGTTTCCATCATCTAGAGTAGATTCCTACCGGAACATTCCCTCGCAGCTCTCCATTTTGTGAAGTGTCAACGCAGAGTAGGTATTTATTTATTTATCTATTGACGGCAATAAGCCATTTACAATTTATTACAATTAGTCTTAATTATCAAAAATATACAGGGTGTTTGATAGATGGATACAGATATCTTCAGGAGTGATAGTATAGGTCATTTAGCATCTTTTGAGCCAAACTTAGCTTAGTCAAAAGTCGCACGGTTCTCGAGATATTCGAGATTTTAACTTTTTTTCAAAATACCCCGAATTACTCAAGTTTTAGCCCGATAGCATCGTAAGTAAAGGTACCTACGTAGTTCTATCTTTCTTTTTTATTACCTGAATATGTGTTTAGTCTATTTAAATCATAAGTTTCAATCTGAAAAACAATTATGTTAAAAAAATATCGGATTAAAGTTTCGAGAAAGAGATATTTCAAAATCGAGTTACGACTTTAGAGAGAATTTTAGATTAGAAAAAAAATGATCAAATATTCAGAAATCTGGAAAAAACTTCTCTGGTTTATGCTCTTTCAAATGATATACAAAACATTATAAAAAACATTAGTTTCGTAAATCCATGATACAAAAACTTGAATAGATCACCTCTAATTTAAGCAAATTTCCATACAAATTTACTATAAGTAGAGTTGCATAGTGAAACACACATTTCCTTTCAATTTTACTGTTTCCGAATTTGTATGGAAATTTGCTTAAATTAGAGGTGATCTATTTAAGTTTTTGTATCATGGATTTACGAAACTAATGTTTTTTATAATGTTTTGTATATCATTTGAAAGAGCATAAACCAGAGAAGTTTTTTCCAGATTTCTGAATCTTTGAACATTGTTTTTCTTATCTAAAATCCTCTCTAAAGTCGTAACTCGATTTTGAAATATCTCTTTCTCGAAACTTTAATCCAATATTTTTTTAACATGATTGTTTTTAAGATTGAAACTTATGATTTAAATAGACTAAACACATATTCAGGTCACAAAAAAGAATGATAGAACTAAGTAGGTACCTTTACTTACGATGCTATCGGGCTAAAACTTGAGTAATTCGGGGTATTTTGAAAAAAAGGTTAAATCTCGAATATCTCGAGAACCGAGCGACTTTTGACTAAGCTAAGTTTGGCTCAAAAGATGCTAAATGACCTCTACTATCACTCCTGAAGATATCTGTATCCATCTATCAAACACCCTGTATAAGCAGATACACAATACAATACAAAAAAATTAAAATTCTAAAAAATTCTTAAAAAAGAGGTATATTATTATTATAAATTTTAAGGTGGTTGGTAACGTGCTCGACTGTAAATCCAGTGAGCGCGGGTTCGATCCCCGATGCCGCCTTACCTCACGACACAAGCTTACTGTGAAGTGTACAAAAATGTATTTGGGTTTATTTCGATAAATCCAGATTTATTTTTTATAAAAAAAAATGAGTACTAACAAGTCGGAAGTTAATATAACTGGGGAGACGAGACCTTGAATAGATTTCTTACGGCAGTCGAGAGAATATAATAATTCTTATTTACCTGTGTAGGATTGCCCGTTGAGGTTATCCCACAATCTGAAAGTAACATGTGTTGTAATCTCTTCTGTTTTCTAATAATTTTTCCACCAGATGTAGATTCTTCCATTCTATTTCTTTTTTATTAAATTATATGCGAAACTGAACACAGAGTTCTGCGAAATCTAAATTTTCCAACACAATCCCTCGCGCCAGAACTCCGTTTTTGACATTTCATTGACATGATGTCAATGACATCTGGATCAATGTTGCCGTTTCAAATATACTAGATCTACGTCGAAAAAGTATTGAAAAAATACATGGATCTATAATACTATTCTAGTAAACTGGATGGAGAACATAGGTGTTTGTCTATAAATTCTGTATGATTCTGGGGAAAATGGCCAGTTAGGCAAAAGAAGCAAAATGGAGGATTTTCCATACTAAACGGGCTTTAGGAAACTGCGGTTTTCTCATGGATTTTTGATTTTCACTGTTTATATTTTAACCTAAAATGAATTATAGACATCATATTGTCATAATTAAAGGACCAAGGGATGTAAAAAGTCCATTAATCAGAATTTATGAGCAATTTTATAACACAGGAAACGGCACACGATGGAAGTAAATTAAATTACTTTTATTTATTTTTCTTATTATTTTTTCAGATTTCCCTTTAAGAATTAAACCTTTTGCATAATTTAAGAAAAAAAAAATCGTGAAAAAATGTGTTTTCAGTATTTGCGTATCACTAATTATGATATTGAATATCACGGATGTGAAGACGTTTTAAATATATCATTTATCATGTAGGAATTTATTTTTTCATATTTTTTGTTATTTAAAGCTAATGTGTATGAATTTATGAATTTTTGTGCAATGTTTGATTTATGTTGTAATTAATGACAATAAAATAAAAGTTATTTAATTTACGTCCATCGTACGCTGTTTCCTCTGTTAAAAAAATTGCTTATAAATCCTGATTAACGGACTATTTACATCCCTTGGTCCTATAATTATGTCAATATGATGTCTATAATTCATTTTCAGTTAAAATATAAACAGTGAAAACCAAAAATCCATGTGAAAATCGCAGTTTCCTATAGCCCGTTTAGTATGGAAAATCCTCCATTTTGCTTCTTTTGCCTAACTGGCCATTTCCCCTAGAACCGCAATAGTCGGCCAAGAGATGAATCCAGTTTACTAGAAGTATTATACATCCATGAAAAAATATGACGTGTTCTCCCTTCCGCTACTCTACCCGAAATTTTTGGGACATATTTGAGCGTTGTTTGTCTCTTTCTCCTAAAGATATTAGTAGCAGTTAAAGGAAGATAGCACGAGCGTACTCTTTATTGCTTTTTTTATATCTTTGGTTTAACTTGAATTTTTTTCTATGGTACCATAGACAAATTGTGACGCGTTTGTTTGTCTGTGGAAATTTATAACCTCTTTCTTTTTTTTCGGGACTCGTCGAAGGTGTGCATGTCCGTACGTATTTTTATTAAGTAATATCGGGTTTTGAGGTGTTTTCTTGCACAATTGTTGTAGTTTAATGCTTTCCGCACCTACACAACTCCACACAAATGACCTTTTAGCATTACCGTGAAGTGCAAGTAGCTTGTGTCTGAATATTATCTTACCACGTGTGGTTGAAGCAGTTTTGACAGTGTAAATTATATTTTCTGTTTTCAGTAACCACAATGACAAACTCAAAAGGCTACCGTCGCGGCACAAGGGATTTGTTCTCCCGCAAATTCCGCACTCATGGAGTCATCCCTCTGTCAACGTATATGAAAATATACAAAGTTGGGGATATTGTTGACATCAGAGTAAGTTGTTGAAATTACTCTTATTTATTTCCATTCACTTCTTGTACAGATATTTTGTGTATATTCTTAATGCTTAGGTGTCCTGACATAAATAGAGTACAGGGATTAAGTGTTTTGAAGATGCTGGATGTGAAGTATTGAAAAAGACTTTATATCCAAGTCCTCAAATTAATATACTTCTGATTGAAAGCTGTGCACTGGTTTAGTAAATAATTATTTGTGGGACATTTAAGATGAGTTATTTGGAAGACCAACAGTGTTATGATGTGATTGAATGATCTCTAAGTGACAGTATCTCTTTCCAACAAGTTTCTTATAAAAAGTTAAGTTTTTAGCTGTCCTCCAGTATCATAGTGGATTTTTTTTTTCTTTTTTCAGGGTAATGGAGCAGTTCAGAAAGGTATGCCATTCAAAGTCTACCACGGAAAGACAGGCCGTGTATACAATGTCACACCAAGAGCTTTGGGTGTAATTGTCAACAAACGTGTCCGTGGAAAAATCCTCCCCAAAAGAATAAACATCCGCATTGAACACGTCAAACACTCAAAGTGCAGACAAGATTTCTTGGCTAGAGTGAAAACCAATCTGGAACGCCAGCGTCAGGGACGTGAGAAGAAGACTTTGTTCAGTCTGAAGAGACAACCTGCCCAGCCAAGACCAGCACACATGGTCAGTGGAAAGAAAGGAACCATTGTTTTAGCCCCTATCCCATATGAGTGCATCGCATAAGGTTCTTAGCTTGTAATAAAAAAATATTTGAATAACATTGTCTTTTACTTCTTTTTAAATTATTTTTGGTGGTCGTCTACTTTGGCTCAGCAAGTGCAAGATTCCTTTGAGGCGACCTTGAGAAGATTGATTTTTGCCTTGAATCTTTAACATAAAATATTGTAATAATAAAAGTAAATAATAATGGACAATTTATGTCCCGCTGCTTTTGTGGGTATTTCCACCTCGAGGGCACTCTGTGCTCCTACTCCCTATGTTGTTGGGAAGGATTTCTTAAATATATATATTTAAAAGGCCTTTGAACCCGGTTAACGTTTTTGCCACTCTGATGTCTACAGGGAGTCCACTCCAAGCTGAAAGACCTGCTACAATAAATGCGCCACTCATATATATCAAGGTTTGCGTTTAGGACTTTTAGCTTAGAGGTTTTATCCGAGTGGGATTCAAGGGTGATGTGTCTGCAGTTTATGGGTTATTGGAGACAGCTCTGAAATATACTCTGGGGCCATATTTTGTTCGCAGTGTAGAGGATATATGAGAGGAACGATCCATTTGGTAGATGAAACGTGCAGCAGCATTGAATTCTTAAGAGTTGGACTTGCGGTAGGTTTGCTAGCATGCTGTTGCAATAATCTAGCCGGGACACTACAAAGAAATTGATCAGGGTCTTAACTCCCTCGAGTGATAAGCAATTTCTTATGTTCTTGAGTTGTCTAAGAATGTAAAAACTTTGACTGACTGTTGAAAATACATGCTTTTCCACAGAGAGATCATTGTCGAGATACACACCAAGGAATTTAACATGTTTTGAAGGGAAGTCTTCACAAGCTCAATTCAAAATACACTTTTTCCGAAATCTCCGGGCCTACCCTCTTTGAAAGGTGGTATCCCTACATAAAATACACAATTTGCATTGATCTCCTTTCAAGGCTCACCATGGGAATATAGGGGGGTCACCGGGCATTGCTGTTCTGAAGATTGTGATGTATGAAATGATGGAAAATGTAGTTAGAAATATTAATATAACACATTTCTTCTCAAATTGTTTTGTATTTGTAAAATTTTTATATGTACAAACAATATCCCACATAAATATTTTAGTTCGTTTGTTTATATCACCACTTCCCATTTAATATCATTTCTCTCATGGGTTTCCATGGATACAATTTTTTTCCATAGAATTACTACTAATCCAGCGTACAACATATTTGAAACAGAGAGTACTTTGTGTCCAATTTCCAGTTAATTCATTCCGGGGTAATCTTTTATATGAAATGGTTTTGTGCATTCATTTATTGAGTGCATTTAGTAAACATTCTCAAAATACACTTAGGATATAAAAAGTTTAATAATTTGTAGTCTTGAATGAGATATTTCTTTAGACAAAACATCAAAATTCAAGGTTTTTCAAGAAAATCTCCACCATTAGTTGTGTTAGTCCAAATGTCACTTTTTAAAATGATAAGTTGTTTTTAAACTAATGAGAGGTGGTATTATCATTATTTGCAATGTAAAAGGTAAAATAGGCTTTTATTTACGTTTTGTAAATGAAATTTTGCCATTTGCCAAATTAAAATTTACGACAAGAGCAAAATATTCATATTGTCTTTTTGTCATACCAATATTTCGTATATTTTCTCTGTTGCACAGATGTCATATTCTCTAGATGGGTGCAGTATTTTTTCTCTATCTGACTTAGATTATATTGCTTCCGAATATTTGTTAATCGATGTTCTACAATTATTAAAATCTTATGCAAAGTTGCTACACCACAAAAAATTGCCATACCACAAAAAATAAATATATCGTAAGTAGGTAGGTACCTGCTGTAAATATTTTAGTTCGTCCCAATGTTTCTAACATTTTCACCATATCCTTTATAGACTCTAAACCGTTCATCCGATTGAGATGAAACTTTGGGAAATTGTTGTGCTTGCCCCAAGGAGTGTTCTAATGGGGGTAGGGGATACAAGGAGGGGGGCACAAAGGGGGGGGGCAAGAAAAAAACTTTTTTTTTTCAAATATATATAACTTTTAGTGTCGAAAAGATGAATGGTAACTCTACCGACATCCGGAGGAATAAGGAGGGGCTGGGGGGGTCGGGATGAAAAAAGTGATATTAGTGTCGAATCCATAGTTTTCCACCTCGATAAGATGAATAGTCACCCTCCCGACATCCGCAGGAATAAGGGGAGGGAGTTAGGGGGGGCTAGGGGGGGTCGGAATGAAAAAAGTGATATTAGTGTTGAATCCTTAGTTTTCCGCCTCAATAAGATGAATAGTAACCCTCCCGACATCCGCAGGAATAAGGGGGGGCTAGAGGGGGGGGTGTCTGAATGAAAAAAGTGATATTAGTGTCGAATCCATAGTTTTTCACCTCAATAAGATGAATAGTCACCCTCCCGACATCCGCAGGAATAAGGGGAGGGAGTTAGGGGGGCTAGGGGGGGTCGGAATGAAAAAAGTGATATTGGTGTCGAATCCATAGTTTTCCACCTCAATAAGATGAATTGTCACCCTCCCGACATCCGCAGGAATAAGGGGAGGGAGTTAGGGGGAATGGGGGGGGGGCGGAATGAAAAAGTGATATTGGTGTCGAATCCTTAGTTTTCCAACTCAATAAGATGAATAGTCACCCTCCCGACATCCGCAGGAATAAGGGGAGGGAGTTAGGGGGGGCTAGGGGGGTCGGAATGAAAAAAGTGATATTAGTGTCGAATCCATAGTTTTCCGCCTCAATAAGATGAATAGTCACCCTCCCGACATCCGCAGGAATAAGGGGAGGGAGTTAGGGGGCTGGGGGGGGGGTCAAATTGAAAAAAAATACTTGAACTAAACATGATGGTACCACTGATTTTGGGTTCCACTGCCGACCTACTTCACCATCCATACACAAATTTTGCCGTTGCGAAGCACGGGTAATACAGCTAGTTACTAATAAAAAGACAGGATAATAATACATTTTATTAACAAATAACAATACTACAATAAACTAGTAACTATATATACTTTAATACAAAATCAATCTATTCTAGTCAGTGACATAATATATTAGTTGAACATTTACTCAATATAAGATAAGTTTAGGTTCAGAATGTCCTCGCTTGCGGAAAGGCAATTATGTACGCATACATATGCCTGTGTCATGTATCCAATAAGGTATTGCTACTTTCCTTACATCATAGAAAAAGCAATGATGGAAATTTATGATAAAGCGTTCATCAAAGTGAAATGCCATTGCATATGTCAAGAGTGTTGTTTATACTAATACTTAACTGTACCTTTTTTCAATACGTAAAAATGTTTGTCTCTGTCAAACTAATGTCGGAAACCGCAAGCGCTGAACGTAAGCAGTGGAACAACACTACTAAAAATTTGGCTTATCAATTTTTACATTTCGTCATTTGCAATGTTGTTTGCGTGAGGTATTCAATTGTACGAGGGTGGAGTGAAAAGTTCTCGGCCTGACGGTGAAAGACTGTGTTTTCTGTCTCAAAAATATATCTATATTTTTAAATGGTCTTCTATTAGTTCAGTGTACTTGGTCCGACGTCTCTCCGATCAGTAGATCCCGCGTCTGAGGGTAATTCTCTAAGGTCTGCAAAATAACCATCTACAGTTGATACCATCCTCTTCATTTGACTAAAAACGTTATCCAGCTACAATTTTTTTGAGGTTTGAGGATGTTTTAAGTTAGAGGATGATAAATCTGGTTAATGGGGTGGATATTGCCATAATCCATTCTTCAAAACCTTCGATTTTCCCTATGCCAAAGCGCTTTAATGGACAGGTTAATTCTCGTGATGAAAGATGATTTTTTCCCTTTGGAATCTAAGCCTTTTTCAGCGATTTTTTTCATTCAGTTGGTCCAAAATTTTGGCATAATATTCTCCAGTTGTTGTTTTATCCTTTTTAAGGCAATGAGTGAAAAGGATTCCCTTTTTATCCCAGAAGATACTAGTCATCATCTTTTCGGGAGGGAAAATCGGCTTCGCCATTTTAGTGAGGAGCCACTGGCTTCCAAATACTGATTTGATGGCTGTTTCATTTTTAGAGGGTACTGATGGACCCACTTAACATCCACAGTAAAAAATAGATGCACAAAATTAATTGGATCCTTCTTAAAACGGCTCAAACATTGGTGCGAAATTAGTTTTGCATTTGTTTTTGGTTAGTATTCAACAAATGCGGCAGCTGATTTTCATAGAGGCTTTTCATATTTAATCATTGACGTAAAGTGAGTCCAACTTTTTCTTATGATATGCCTAGGACCTCAGCTATCTCATACACCTTTGGTCGCCGATCGTCCAATACCATATTGTGCACCTGCACAGAATTTTCCCATGTGATAGCGATTTTCGGCTCTTCTTTACGTGGATCATGATCAAGAGAATTACGACCATGTTTGAATTCGGTTGCCATTTCATTATGAAAACAATGGAGAAGAATCCTAGTTCACCTTTATTAACTTTGGGTGAATTTCCGTTGGCGATAAACTGTCTAAAATGAAGAGTTTGTAACAGCGCCATAGTTCGGTTTATCCATTTCAACAAAACATCTCCGACACGTCTACTTCCAAACGCCGTTAAATGAAAACTATCCGACAGATCAAGCTGAAACTTGTCATATAATGTTTTCAGACATATATCATCGTAACAGTAAAAAAAAATTTTTGGTAGCAATGCTGCTTCCACCTTAGGCCGAGAACTTTTCACTCCACCCTCGTATATAACTCAGAAAGACGTCCCTTAATTCACGATGAAATAAACATCCAAGCTACATCACTCGCAAACGTGTGAAGGCCAATATAAAGGAAGAAGAAGAAATATACTACATCCATTATGTGCAGAATGTGGTCAAATGGACAAAAATATACAAATTTCTAATAAAGGATAATATTAGATAAATTTTCTTTTTGATTTGAGTCAATTATTATTTGTTGTCTGTGTGTTAAATAAAATACTTAGTCTGAAATTACGTAAAATTCTGCTGAAAATGCCACCACAGTCCAAGCAGAAAACAAATTCAAAAAAGGCAATATGACTACATGAAAAGTAATTTGATTTGACATCAAAGCAATTGCTACATGTTTTGTACTTTCGCATATGATTTGAGATTTTATTGACGAGGATACGAAACCGGTAATCCAAAATAACTTTTCCTACATTTCTGTTCCATTATACAATACAAAAACCAATGTCAAATGTGCATACATCTTACTGTATGATTCCTTTATTGATTTTACTAAAATAGTAGCTAAAACGAGTCAGTATGATAACGAGATAGTCTCTAGTATTACGAAAACGATAATGATTTCATTTTTTTTGTGAATATAATACAATGGTAGGATGGAGGTGTAATATCAGGACTAACGGAGTTACAATAAATCAGAAATTCAAATGAAAATAAAGAAAATGTGAGAGAAATGCATTTAGAATCTATTATAATATTTAAAGCAATGGAATGTATTAATTTAATTTTGTTACGGTGCAAATAAATAATGTGAAAATATTAAATAATTATGAATTATGATTACTATTCCTAAGTGCAATCTCGTGATTGATAAAATAATATATATCCGGTTTCAGATGACTTTTGTATATCCGATGTAAGTCCATAAAAATCTTCAATAGCCGAGGCGTCAATTTTCTGCAATTATAAAAAAATAAGACTTAAAATAACGGAATACGAAAAATAGTTTAGGTTTTGAAATCCATATTAGTTTTACTATCATGGTATATATACCAAAGAGGATTTGGTTATGTTTGTCAATTAAAATTATGTACCACATTTGAAATTAGTAGGATATAAATAACATAATATCCTTATAGGAATGCCTGTTTACCATCAGCAAAATCACAAATTAATAATTGTACATAGATAGGTCTGTAGTGTGCAGTGTATACTCACATCGACCATATCATCGTCAAAAAGTAACCAGAAGCCGTGACTCTTCACTATGCTGATGTAGTGTCCTCTGTTGGGTCCTGAGCCACAGTGTATCACCACAGCCACCAAGTCATATAATCTATCTGGGTTCACAGCATCGTCAGACTGAAATATTCATTCACTTTTAAGACAAGTTATGGCCATCATCAGCTTTCATTATATTTTGTCCATATAGTGAAATAATGCATTCCAAATATTTGAGAATCATATTATATTATGTCTCCAAACAGGAGTGACATGCACGCCCGGAGGACGCACTACTGGCGAATGCCAGGGGTGTCCGGGTGGCCGAACATTGTAGATACAAAATTTGATAGTGTTCCAGACACGGAAAGTAAGTAAATATGCCATGAATAAAAATATTATACTACAAATCACTTAAATTTTAGTATTGTATGTTGTGTGATCATTATAATGCACATCATATCCCACATAAATATTTTAGTTCGTTTGTTTATATCACCACTTCCCATTTAATATCATTTCTCTCATGGGTTTCCATGGATACAATTTTTTTCCATAGAATTACTACTAATCCAGCGTACAACATATTTGAAACAGAGAGTACTTTGTGTCCAATTTCCACAATTTCCAGTTAATTCATTCCGGGGTAATCTTTTATATGAAATGGTTTTGTTCATTCATTTATTGAGTGCATTTAGTAAACATTCTCAAAATACACTTAGGATATAAAAAGTTTAATAATTTGTAGTCTTGAATGAGATATTTCTTTAGACAAAACATCAAAATTCAAGGTTTTTCAAGAAAATCTCCACCATTAGTTGTGTTAGTCCAAATGTCACTTTTTAAAATGATAAGTTGTTTTTAAACTAATGAGAGGTGGTATTATCATTATTTGCAATGTAAAAGGTAAAATAGGCTTTTAATTACGTTTTGTAAATGAAATTTTGCCATTTGCCAAATTAAAATTTACGACAAGAGCAAAATATTCATATTGTCTTTTTGTCATACCAATATTTCATATATTTTCTCTGTTGCACAGATGTCATATTCTCTAGATGGGTGCAGTATTTTTTCTCTATCTGACATAGATTACATTGCTTCCGAATATTTGTTAATCGATGTTCTACAATTATTAAAATCTTATGCAAAGTTGCTACACCACAAAAAATTGCCATACCACAAAAAATAAATATATTGTAAGTAGGTAGGTACCTGCTGTAAATATTTTAGTTCGTCCCAATGTTTCTAACATTTTCACCATATCCTTTATAGACTCTAAACCGTTCATCCGATTGAGATGAAACTTTGGGAAATTGTTGTGCTTGCCCCAAGGAGTGTTCTAATGGGGGTAGGGGATACAAGGAGGGGGGCACAAAGGGGGGGGGGGGGGGGCAAGAAAAAAAACTTTTTTTTTTCAAATATATATAACTTTTAGTGTCGAAAAGATGAATGGTAACCCTACCGACATCCGGAGGAATAAGGAGGGGGGGGGGATTGGGGGGCTGGGGGGGTCTGGATGAAAAAAGTGATATTAGTGTCGAATCCATAGTTTTCCACCTCAATAAGATGAATAGTCACCCTCCCGACATCCGCAGAAATAAGGGGGGGCTAGGGGGGGGGTCTGAATGAAAAAAGTGATATTAGTGTCGAATCCATAGTTTTTCACCTCAATAAGATGAATAGTCACCCTCCCGACATCCGCAGGAATAAGGGGAGGGAGTTAGGGGGGCTAGGGGGGGTCGGAATGAAAAAAGTGATATTGGTGTCGAATCCATAGTTTTCCACCTCAATAATATGAATAGTCACCCTCCCGACATCCGCAGAAATAAGGGGGGGCTAGGGGGGGGGGTCTGAATGAAAAAAGTGATATTAGTGTCGAATCCATAGTTTTTCACCTCAATAAGATGAATAGTCACCCTCCCGACATCCGCAGGAATAAGGGGAGGGAGTTAGGGGGGCTAGGGGGGGTCGGAATGAAAAAAGTGATATTGGTGTCGAATCCATAGTTTTCCACCTCAATAAGATGAATAGTCACCCTCCCGACATCCGCAGGAATAAGGGGAGGGAATTAGGGGGGCTAGGGGGGGTCGGGAAGAAAGAGGGGTATTGGTGTCGAATCCATAGTTTTCCACCTCAATAATATGAATAGTCACCCTCCCGACATCCGCAGGAATAAGGGGAGGGAGTTAGGGGGAATAGGGGGGGGGGGGGGGCGGAATGAAAAAGTGATATTGGTGTCGAATCCATAGTTTTCCACCTCAATAAGATGAATAGTCACCCTCCCGACATCCGCAGGAATAATGGGAGGGAGTTAGGGGGCTGGGGAGGGGGGGTCAAATTGAAAAAAAAAAATATGCAGACCCCCCAAAACTGTTGTGAGTTTTAGTGGCTCTGCACTACTTTAACTAAACATGATGGTACCACTGATTTTGGGTTCCACTGCCGACCTACTTCACCATCCATACACAAATTTTGCCGTTGCGAAGCACGGGTAATACAGCTAGTTATCAATATGTTTGTTAGTAATTTATTTATGTACTACATCACTAGGTAAATCAATTCACACCGTATACATAATAATATCCATATCCTTTTAATTAAGGGGAAAAAGATAAGGCAACATACTCACCGTATTAAATAATCTAAGTTCTAATGGAAACACAACTCGATGAGACACTTTAATATGTCTGTTGTACTGCTCCATATATTTGAATCGTTTTAAATGTAATGCAAGAATTATGGGCAACTTCTTCACTCGCATTCTCTTCTGAGCCTCTTGATAGCTGCTACAATTATCGCATTTAAATTTATTTTCACTGCAAAGAGTCTCCGTGTTGCTGAAACATCTCAGGCAGTGCGTAATACTTGTGTTTAGATCTACATCGACTTGCAAATCAAAGAAGTCTTCATCTTTACTACTAACAGTTTCACAATTGAGACACCTCGTCTCACTAGTTAAGATGCCTTGGAATATTTCATGAACCCACGTTGGTTCGTGACTAGAACTGCTGCTACTGCTGTCTCCACTACTAGTTTTTGGTTTTACAGTTCCTTGGTTTCGTTCAGCTGTAAATAAAATAATAATCTCTCAACTCATGTGACAGAGGAATCTACTACACTTCACATATCATAAGACAAAGACAAGTATATATTTCTACAAGTTATTAAGATACTATTTTCAAACATCAGACCAACAGATTACTCTCTTTTAATACTTACCTAATATAATCTCGTTTATGTGATTAATCAAAAAGTTTAAAAACTCGTGAGCATCTTGTTGCATATAGTTGTCAAATTCCTCTGAAAAAATATAGAAAACAGTTAGAATTACAGAAAAACAGTTGTTGTCACATATGTATGTCAATATGTGTACTTAATAGAAGTAGAAATTTGTATTTGACATCTGAATATATTTCTTTCTCAGTAAATTGAAGGTCATGTTTCAATTTACATTGTTGTCTGGTTGGACCATAGTTTCCGCATAGATTCCAACAAGCTCACAGATAGTAGCTGGGACTAATAACATTTAGCATCAGGAATCGCTTCACCATACTTCACATAATCAAATAAGGTGCCTACCTAAAATAATAAGTTAAATACATACCCTTCTCCTTTCTTAGTCTCGCTATGAATTTTTTTGGTGCAATGGATCCTACTTTCTTCTTCTGTGTTGCTATACTATAAAATAAATCTGCTAGACATGTTAATAGAGTTTCTTTAGTTCTCTTATTCTTTGCTTTGTATTCTAAAACCTTATCACGAAATGGCCTGCAGAAGTACAAAGCTTGGAGAACTGAGTTACTGTAGCAAGTATTGCCGAACTGAAATAAACACAAATTGAGATTATCCAATTAGCGGAGTTGTGAAGAGAATTGTCTGATTTAAATAATTTAATATTACTAACATTTACTAATCCAAAGTAATGTTCATTTGGAGGAAATTGGTCCGCTCCAATATCCCTCTCAAGTTGTGATACATTTCCACCCTAAAACATAAAATAATACATTAGGTATTGGTTGTAGCTTGTTAGGTTGCATTAAAGGAACAAAATGTACCTAAGTAGGTAGGTAAAAACCAGCAACCAGCATGGTGCTAGTTTTTTTGTTAGCAATAAAATAGTTATTCTTTCATCTTCTCTTCTTCTCACCAACTTTCAATAATGAAGATGCCAGACGTGTTGACGCTAAATGATTACAGCACGAAAGATCAGAATTGTGAACTAATTGTAAACACTCCTCAATGGGTTAGGTGTATGCCTGGTATTTATCAGGTAATTGCGCATTTTACAAGATGAACCAACATAGTTAAAGTGATAACTGCAGTATATTAGCCTCAAAACTTTATTGTAATTCCAATGAACCTAACAAAAACAAGTTACGTCAGTGTTTTAATCCCCCCGCTTATAGTTCTATAAAAACTCAGGTACTATTGTACAATTGGGGTCCCAACCATAAATATACCAAAAAGTGACATATGAAGTATGGAAAAAGCAAATAATTCGCCAGCAATATTGTTGAGTTAGATTTGTTAGGTTGTTTTTTTTTTGTTTTTTTGCGAGAAAATAAAAAAAAAACAACCTAACAAACCTAACCCAACAATATTGTTATTTTTTTATGGTTGGGACCCCAATTGTACAATAGTACCAAAACTGAAATGTTAAATTCTCTACAAGTACCATTTATCACATCAGAATCACTATGCTGAGAAAACAGTAGTTATATTATATTTAGGGTTGCCAGATTTCTTGGAAGTCAAACCGGGACGACCGAAAAATTTCATGAGCGGGGGGGGGGGGGGGGGGGGGGTGAACCAATGCAGGATTTTAATTTTTTTAGGTATAGACACAAAATTTTTGCGCCCACCCCCCCATAAAAATTTATATCTTATAAAAAACGCATCAATAAGTTAGCGCCGCAGGCGAATTTTTTTAGATAAATGGAGACTGGTTGTTTTTTTATAGTAGGTAAATCAAATGCGTAACATTATTTGTTTTTTACATTATTTTGTACATAAATTGTCAAAATTACCACAAATGATTGTAATCCTAAAAATATACCGACTATTCCAAAAACCGGGACATTTAGGCGTCCCGAGAGGTTTGTTCGGGACACCGGGACACGAGGCACAAAACCGGTGACAGTCCCGGTAAACCGGGACGTCTGGCAACCCTAATTATATTAGATCTTTACAATGTTATACAAGGTAGCCTGTATTAATGACAGAAACTGAATTATTACAACTCATTCCATACACTAAAATAGTGACGGATTTATGTGAAATCCTATTTATACATATGAATAATTAGGATAAGGAATGATATTATACTATTTAGTAGTTTAGTACCGGTATTAATACCAATACTCTATTAGCACTGTGTCAATAATACAGGGTTCTATCAACAGTGCGTGATATTTAACATGCAGTCCCGACAAGTTATATAAGAACACATTATAGGTGTTAATACTTATACAAAACAATTAATTAGTATAAAATAAACATGAAATGATGTATATTTACCATTTTTCTGTAATTAATCCAACTTCACAAACACCCGACGCATCCCGTCATTTTGATTTTTGACGACTATTTTTTTTTAAGTCACATTTCAGTGACAGGTTTGGCGATCGCCTTTAGCCAGCAATGACACAACTATGCGGAAGCAGTGTTGCCAACTCGAATATTAAAATAATGCTAATATAAAATTTGTATAAAATATAAAAATAATGCTAATAACTCCTATAAAAATGCCATAAATATGCCAAACTTCAATGTCCAATACGGTAATACCATGGTATGGTAATTGGTAATAATGGTAATGGTAATACCAAAGTAATAATAATTAGAGACCGACCGAATATTCTAGAATATTCGGTTTCGGTTTCGGTTACGGCCAGTTTCGGCCAAAATAGCCGGTTTCGGCCCCAGTTTCGGTTTCGGCCAAAAAGTTCGGCCAAACCGAAACTAGCATCCGTATTATATCGAGCATTGTCGGGAATCTTCGGAACAGATTCACACTTTGTGTTTGTATTCTGTACACTAGATTCCTTTTTTATTTTACAAAAGTGAACTAGATATATATCACTACTTACCCATTTTTATACACATCATTTATGTCTTATGACAAAAATTTTGCCTGCGGCGCTACTTAAGCGGCTGTTTCCCTGATACAATATAACCAAGTGTTTTAATTACCTACAACAAGATTCATCAGTTCGCCTATTAAAAACAAATCAAAATTGCCTGCGGCGCTACTTCTAGGTGCATCTAAAGGAAAAATACTCATAAATATTTTTATATTCTACATTCCTATTTTAGTTCAAAGATAATACCTGTACACATGGGCGTCGACGTCGGCAGGGGGGAGGGGGCAGCTGCCCCCACTAGAGATTGGAATAGCTATATATTTTTCCATACTTCATGATAAGACCTCACAATAAATCACACTATTACCGCACATTTTCTCACCATGTCAAAACATGTTTGTAAAATGTTTTTGTAAAAATAGTATAAAAAATTCATCAAAACACAATTGTTTCACAAAAAAGCCTGCGGAGTTTTTTTTTACTGCTTTTAATATGAAACATTGTTCGTACATAATATTGTGCAAATTATTATGTACATTTTCAAATAAACCAAAGCGTATCACGACCTTCTTCACCATGTCTCACAAAAAATTATCGCCTGTGGCGCTATTTACGCGTTTTTCATCCTATATCAATTTCGTAAATTTTTGTTGCCCCCTTTAGCTCCGAGGCTGGCGACGTCCATGAATATACATATTAGCAAACTACACCACAACTTCCGTTACTTAACCTCCCGAAGAAAAATTGCATTTTTTATGCCCCCCCCTAGTGTTACCTATGCCATGGATACCTACATAATGATGACATGAGTTGTAGTTTAATGGGTTCCTTCCTTTTGTGCTTACATTGATTTCCGAAAATGAAACGTGGTTTCCTAATAAATATCTTAGGGAAACACTAGATATCAGAGCAGGGTACTATAATGATTTTTTTTTTCAAAATTACAACTGAAATTTCTAAGTTTCGGTTTCGGTTTCGGTTTCGGCCGAAACTAGAAGGGGAGCCGAATATTCGGTTACGGTTTCGGTTTCGGGTAAAAATCCAGTTTCGGTCGGACACTAATAATAATTATTATAGCACGCACGAAGTGTCAAGCTCAAAAGCACAGAACCACTGCCACCTAGATAGTCTTTCTCTAGCCGTGCTGTAGAAATTTAGGACCACCTCTCGTTGCGGCGTTGCCATTTTCGTTGCTAAGGATATATCATAATGACAGAAAATAACAACTGCTTAACAACGTATAAAAAAGTCGTAATGTCGTGCAATTTGAATCTGCCGTGTTATTTTACAATAATTAAAATAAGTGTATATTGTATATTAAAATAAATATATTTTACAATATATAAAATAAATGTAATTTCTACATTTCCCAATCGAGTTAAGATAAAGGTAAGATCTCTATTAAGGTATTTATTCGTATACTATATGTTATGATGTGTAGCTGAAGTCTTAACTGGTTTGACTGAATTATTAACTATTATAATTATAAAAAAATATATACATAAATAGGGATATAACTGAAGAAAGGCAGGGTTTTTAACCATCTTATCTTTTTCTCTACCTTACCAAAACCTACCAAATGACATTTTGTTCGAGTTGATTGAACATTGTGGATCAGTGAATTCAACCTCCGGTACGCGGCCGGATATTTTCATTTTATTTACAATGAAACCAGAGCACGGTTATTATGTACATTGCGAAATTAAAGTTTTTTTCAATAAATATCAGAATATTCAAGGTCAATCGAAATCACCTATACCTACTTATCATATCCACTCCACAATTAATAAGCAATATGTATATATTTTTCCAGATGTCAGATGGTGGTGGCAATCAAATCATGACGATAAAATTTAACTTTCAATCCCAATGACAATTGATATTGTGAAGCCAGTGTCACATGGTTTTACAGCTTACACAACTGAGAGACAAGGAATATATCCTGAAGCTACATTCCTTCACCAATAGCAAATTAATAGGCTGGTTAAAAAGTATATCCCTTCTTCTTGCGTATATGAAATACCTACATAGCATAATTTGTGCATTTATCTATTTTAGTAATTCCTTTTGTTAAACATTCTTCTTTACTTATTACGGCTTTGCACCCGATTTACGGGTGATGCTGCACACTTTGTTAAACATTATGAGTTCAATAAATAAATATGATTCTTTTACTTGGAAAAACCTTTGTTTTTAATTATAGCTTTGTTGGAGTTCAATTTGATGAGAATTTCTTTATATTCTGTGACTATATTTGCACCGGCGCAGATTATATATGTACCTACCTATTACCTACTCTGTTGCGTTACGAGGTTTGACAGAACTGCTTACACTTGCAGTTCACTTGCGACTTCATTACTTATTATCACAGGACCACGCATTACATATATTCTATTATGAAATTTGACAGGAGTGGTGGTCCGATTTGATCATTTTGCTATACATATGCTCAAAAGTGAAATGACTAGGGACTATAGCGATACGATACATCGATACTTAAACAAACGTACATCGATGTATGTTTTGCAAACATTGATGTGTTGTTCATAAAATATAATATTGATGTTTTGATGAACGGTACATCGGCATTTTATGAACAACGATACATCGTTCATTTTATAAGGTTTTCTATTCAAAATTGTTACGTTCAAATAAATAAATCTGTTCATTTGAGAAAATGTGTTTTATTTTTAGGATCGTTTTTTTTGTTTTGTGGTCTAATCAATTGGAAGTTATCGAAGGTTTTAGTAAGACTAGTATATTTGTTTTTATTAGTAGGTATAACAATTTGTGTGATGGATGAGATAATTAAAACATCGGAAAAACATCGATGTATCGTTTGTATTAACGATGTTTTTAAGAACGATGTTGTATCCCTCAAATGACATATTCATCAGTACTTTTTCTATGCTTTTTCTACTGTCATTGCCGACTGCCGTCAACATTGTAAAAAGTAATCAGCAATAATTATTATTGTATGAATAATTGTTAATTGTGAGTGCGTAACCTGCGTTACAACAGAAACAAAACAAAACATTAGAATGTGTGAGGTGCCGAATTATCGTGTCTGGTCTAGGTACATCTAGCTGAATAAGATCAAATACTATAAGATATTTTTAAAATAGGTACGTTAAACAAACAAACTCTTAATATGGGTTCGAGTGAAGTAGACCAAGATAAGAAATACGTATTTAAAGGGGCTCAGTTCAAGCACACCAGCAAGACTAGCAATAAGAAGAGGGCATGGAGATCAATTAAACAAATTATTGCCACAGAACGTGCATTGCAGTGGCCACCAGATGCAGTTTTATGTGAGTAAATTAATAGAAATTATTTAATCCCGATTTAGCGATTTCGGGTTTACAAGGAGAATGAATTGCCCACTTCCCCTGGCTGCCGTAGGTTATATTGTAGAAGCGCGGCCCCGTTCAAGGTCGAGCTTATTTTGTTTTAAAAACGCTATTTTTTCGCTCAGTTTGGCTGCGGTTTGCTCTGGGCGCGCTCGATAAACTTTTGACAGGAGTGAAGGCATTTCAAGATTAAAACATCGTAAATTTACCAAGTTCGTTTATAAAAACACATTCTGACTTTCTATACCCTCGTCCAGCCCTACCCACAGTTGAGCCGAGCGAAATAATATCGAATTTGGCATTTTTTTTAATTAAAAAAGTTTTTCACCAAAAGCGGAACCGCGCTTTTACAATAGTTCCCTGCCATCTCTCCGGGTTTGATCTGGAGTCTCTGGGGTTTGACCTGAATGGTGTTCTCCGGGCTAGTATATTTCTGGGTCAGACTGGGTGGTGAGACAGTGGCTTAACTATCACCGGGCAGTACCCTCCCGACCCATTCATTATCAAAATCTCATTCAAAATTAAAGATGTTGCATCAAACAATTCGCCTGCGGCGCTGCCTTTTTGTTTGATGAATTTGGTATTATTATTTCTTTTTATAGAAAACAAATCGATTTACGCCACGACCTTCTTTGCTCAGTTTCAAGGGAACCCCAAGTTCAAAAAGGATTTAAAAATTAAGCGGGTCCTATTTAGCAGCACAGTCAAATTTTATTTTAATTTGTAACACTTATTCAATTCAAATACATTCCTCAAAAAATGTGTTTTAATAGATTTTTTTTTCAAAATCTCCGCGTCTACCCTCTTTGAGATGTGGCGCCACCAGCTTGAGTACCATTTATGGTTACTACTATTACACTATTGCGGCCCCACTTTTTGTCAAGCTTATTTGCTTTGAAAAGTCGGCTAGTACCCTGACAACAATTTTTTTTTACGTTACAATGTGAACTATCCGAACTATCTATTTGCGTTGGACAACAAGGGTGGCTTTTTAAAGAAAAAACTTCAAAATTCCAGTTGTTTGTGGAAAGTTGACATCAAATTAGGGCATTTATTTATTATCAACATACGCCTAAAGACAATTTACATGATATTTTGAACATAGTATCAATATAACATCTACATTATTTCAGAATTTGAAACTCCCTAGATCAGTGGTTCCCAAAGTTGACTGGGTGCCGACTCATCTAACAAAAATTTCCAATCTTGCGACCCACCTCTTAAGAAAAGACAGGGGGGGGGTGTACTAGGGCCAGATTTACATTTTTTCTCGGTATAGGCATTCACTGAGTTTTCACCGCCCTCCCCCCACCACGAAAGTTTTACCTTATAAAAACGCACCAAGGAAGTTAGCGCTACAGGCTAAATTTTTTAGAGTCTAAAGAGGGCATTAATATTGGTAATGCTCAGATTCCGTAGTGGCGAGTAGTGGAACTTATTCGAGGAAAGAATCCAAATCGTCGATGTATAGTGATAATATAAAGTTTTTATTAATTATTCTCTAGGGCCCACTCAATATTCGCTCGCGGCCCACTGGTGGGTTTGGGAAATAATTTTTTGTTTTTTGTTAGTCTGCGACTTCTGTATGACTCTTCAGGAGCAAGATGCAATGGTTTAATAATTGTTGGCCGGTGATATAATGTACTTCAATAGAATTAAATGTAATTATGTTATTTTGTTTTAGATTATTCAATAAATGCGCCACCGTCATTCAAACCAAATAAAAAGTATTCCGACATATCTGGACTCTCGGCACCATACACCGATCCATATTCCAAGTTGTTGTATGCCAATGCTGAGGAGTACGCCACTATACAGAGCCTGCCTATGGATATATCTGCCGGGTATCTTCAACTCAGAGGAGCTAGTAGTGTTATTTGAAGACTATTGCACCTATATTGTCAAATAAAATTATAAATACATAATTATAAACATTACAAATATAAATTTATTTTATTTATTTCAAGAGACGTGGAGGATGGACCCAATTACGTAATCTACCTCCTTTATAAAACCAGTCTTTGTAAGAAGCTTCTTCAATAAAATACATTACATTGGTTCCATCATATTGCAATGTTACGTTTCCTGGCAGACTTTTTGTGAATGTGTGAACAACACAGCGCACAATTCCAATAGTGATATGTTTGGTCTGGGACTTTGGAGGTTTTTAGTGTGTAAAGCCATTGCCTATCAATACCAAACCCTTCTCAAGGTGTTGCCGGTACTGTTTATTATTATTCTATGGCGGTGCTGGCGTGGAGATGCTGTAAGTTATCCACATACTAATTGTGATTATAATTTACTAATAATCCAAATGAGAAATAAGACCGGATAAGGAATGAAGATATAAGACGGTGGTCAAGGGTCTCAGAAAAGATGAAGAATAATCCGAATAGGTGTATATAATGGAAACGAATGCAATAGGAAACAATTTTATTTAGAAAGATAGTAGGTAGGTATCTACACTGAATAATTATTATTCAGTGTACCTACCTACCATCTTTCTAAATAAAATTGTCTAAATCAAGACCTGTGTCGAAGACTAATATTAGTCTTCGACACAGGTCTTGATTTAGACAATTTAAAAAAAAATTAAAATTACAGATTTTAGGCTACAGGAATATTTTACTCCAGTTTTATCAAGTTTTATACTTACAGATTTTTGGAATTGGAAATAATCTATGATAAATCCTTTGATTATTGAAGTACTTAATCAAATATTTTTTAGTCAATAAAGCAGAAGAATAAAGTACAAAAAAAAAAACAGATTCGAGCACGATTATCATTTGATAATAACGATAATCCCACATAAATATTTTAGTTCGTACCTATGTTTCTAACATTTTTCACCATATCCTTTATAGACTCCTAAACCGTTCATCCGATTGAGATGAAACTTTGGGAAATTGTTGTGCTTGCCCCAAGGAGTGTTCTTATGGGGGTAGGGGGTACGAGGAGGGGGGCACAAAGGGGGGGTAAGCAAAGTTTTTTTTCAAATCCATATAACTTTTAGTGCCGAAAAGATGGATGGTAACCCTCCCGACATCCGGAGGAATAAGGAGGGGGGGGGGGGGTTAGGGGGGCTGGGGGGGTCGGAATGAAAAAAGTGATATTAGTATCGAATCCATAGTTTTCCGCCTCAATAAGATGAATAATATCCCTCCCGACATCCGCAGCAATAAGGGGAGGGAGTTACGGGGGGGCTGGGGGGGGGGGGGGGGGTCGGCATGAAAAAGTGATATTAGTGTCGAATCCATAGTTTTCCGCCTCAATAAGATGAATAGTCACCCTCCCGACACCCGCAAGAATAAGGGGAGGGAGCTAGGGGGGCTAAGGGGGGGGTCGGAATGAAAAAGCGATATTAGTGTCGAATCCATAGTTTTCCACCTCAATAAGATGAATAGTCACCCTCGCGACATCCGCAGAAATAAGGGGAGGGAGTTAGGGGGGCTAAGAGGGGGGGGTCGGAATGAAAAAGTGATATTAGTGTCGAATCCATAGTTTTCCGCCTCAATAAGATGAATAGTCACCCTCCCGACATCCGCAAGAATAAGGGGAGAGAGTTAGGGGGGGCTAGGGGGGGGGGGGTCAAATTGAAAGAAAAAAGTTTATTTTATGCAGACCCCCCAAAACTGTTGTGAGTTTTAGTGGCTCTGCAGTACTTTAACTAAACATGATGATACCACTGATTTTGGGTTCCACTGCCGACCTACTTCACCATCCATACACAAATTTTGCCGTTGCGAAGCACGGGTAATACAGCTAGTAAGTAAATATAGACGAAAATCTCATTTGTAAAATGAGTAAAAATATCTAAGTAGGTACAAAAAGAAATTAGGTACCTAATATATATTATTTAATGTCAGCACGAGTACTGTTATTTTCTCAAAAAGATCAGTTTTTCAATAAACTGCCATATTTCGTTGGTTTTAAAATTTCATTTTAACAGATTTTTAGCATTTTTATACAGATTTTGGCTTATTAATCTCATACAGATTTCTAGACTTTGAGATTCAGATCTTTAGTTTTGGATCATGGCAACACTGTATTGTAAACGTCAATACGTCATTGTTTACAATTTTTGACAGTTTTTGGTGGGCTGCCGCAAATTGGGTAAATATTTGTATTTTTTGATGTTCTGTAATATTATTTTCAACTACAATTATGTTTCAATCCGACGAAAGATGTTTTCGCAGAGTTTTACAAAAGAAAAAGTAACTATTTATGGACGTACTTGCGTGTTCCCGACTTATGACATTTACAGATGATGTGGAGGTTTCCTACTGGAGTGGATGCTGCGTGGGTCACACAGATCAATGTTATATAGATAATATTATGGTATACTAGCGGCACAGTGCGCGAGATATCTTAGTTCCACGTCATACATTATCAAAAGATGTAATTCTAGAATTTTCGCTTTTACTTCCTGATTAAAATTAATGAGGACAGTTTTATTTATTCAACTTAACTGGCTGTGAGCAGTAACTTTATTCCTTGTGTCTTAAAAAACATTATTAAGCTTTTATAGTTTTTGATGGTAAATAATCCTTTTCATATTTTTGATTTATTGCTTTCTTGATAATTGTTTTCTTGTCTCACAAATACAATTCAACAAGAATTGAAGTAGAGAGTATTTTATGAATTAACTAATACCTGTTGCTGTACTGTTTAAATATGTTTGTGCCTCTTAAAACTAGGTACACTCATCCTCAATATCCTGTTTTCTTCTACTTCAATCACCTTGTCTGGAAGGAAACAAAGATCAAAACCCATTTATGATGGGCCCAGGGCCGGATTTAGAGGTGTGGGGGCCCCGGGGCAACAAAGGAGTGGAGGCCCCCTGGCCAGTGGCGTAGCGTGGGTTTCTGTCGCCCGGGGCGGAAATCAAATCCGCCGCCCCCCTTATTTAAGCAAATAAATCCAAAATTTCCGAAAATTTACAGGAAATATAAAGAACTTCTAGGCTGGGGTGGGATAACTAACATTTTTATATTGATATGGCCTAAAAAGAGCTAAAATAACGCCGCAGGCGAAGTTTTCTCAAGTGAGACAACTAAAATTTAGATATCGATATGGTACAAAAAGAGACAAATAGCGCCTAGTATAAAAAAAATAGCGATAGTTTTAATGAAACAAATGTGATTTAATGGATTTTTGAAATTTTTTGTGGGGGCCCCTCTTTTGTGGAGGCCCCGGGCAGTAGCCCCGTTTACCCTCCCCTAAATCTGGCCCTGGATGGGCCCCTAATTACCAATAATTAAATATACGAAAAATTTCATTACGTGTAGATTTTGAATAACTGCTCAGAGTCTATTTTGTTTGTTCCATCCCAGATTCCGGAATGTTTCAGTTACCTTCATCCCGCTGTTTAGTTTGTGTCAGTAAAATCTATTCTTTGTTCCCCACGCATCATTAAAAACAATGTACATAAACGAAAAAAGTAAAAAGTACGGAAATTTCTTTGATGAATTTCAATCTGCAGTTGAATCACTCCATTTTTATGTTCGCACACGTTTGTCTATGTACATTAATGTCTCTGTGTACAAATATTGATAATGAAGTTCTGTCGCAAACTAGAAAATAATAATTATAATTACCTGTAATTTTAAATTATGTATGTGTGTTTAAACTAAACAAATATTATTCGCTTTTACATTTAACAATAATTAAAGTTCACGATGAGTTTAAAAAACATCTTATCTGATGTCTATAGAATTCTACATATTATTGTAATACTGCTTCCAAATATTTGTTCAGGTTGAACAATTTCTTCACATATGTTTCAGTGAGTAATTGGATTAAAAAAAAGTAAACATATTTTATTTGTGTAGTGTTGAAGTAGGTATGAAAGTATTTTACATTTAAAGCAACGTTCTTGTTCCAGTGGCTACAAACAATTTCATCATACTTTGTGTCTTATTCATGATTACTTTGATTTAAAAACCTTTGTTCATTGAAATCTGTTTTACTATGCGCATTAATACGTAGTCCAATTATAAATTACCACGAGCACGACGCTAATTATTTATTTGTGCTTCTAGATCACAATGAATCTCTTGATCTTCTCGTGTCTCTTCCTGCTGGTCACCTCCTCAGCTGTACCCAAGCCAGAGGAGAAGAGAATATTAAACCACGATCTCTCGGATGCTGAACATTTCCCAAATCAGCATCACAACACACAGTATGATCATGAAGCATTCCTGGGAGAAGATCAAGCCAAGACTTTTGATCAGTTGCCTCCTGAAGAAAGTAGAAGACGTCTAGGGTAAGTTAATCTCATTCTTTTTAGAATTAAGTGCCTATTTTCTTTGCTCTTTATGATCTCCACCATGTCTAGCATGAAGGTGGGCATTAGCCATTTTTTAAAACCATTTTTTATATTCTGAGAACTTTCTTTTATTACATTTTATTGTTTCAGACTAATAGTAGATAAGATAGATGCAGATAATGATGGATTTGTCACAATGGTGGAGCTCAAGGACTGGATTCGTTACACACAGACTCGTTATATTGACGACGATGTAGAAAGACAATGGAACCAGCACAATCCAGATAACAATGAAACCATTTCATGGGAAGTAAGTAGCATGCTTAATCTCTTCAATTTTATAACATAAATCCTAACATACATAGACATATCTTCATCTGTTAAGGTTTGTGTCTTGCGCGTTTTCTATCTTAGTGTGTACGTGTTGATGATTACTACATAGTACTAGGAAAACCGCAATGGAATAGATGCATTTGGATTTATTGCAAAAGGATTGAATTGAGCGAATTTTAGTAAAAAAATAATAATACTAAGTACATACTGATTTGTTTCAGGTTTACAAGAAGGGAGTGTATGGATTTATGGACGAAATGCAAGAACACGAACTGCAGAAAGATAAAGGGGAAGAATTCTCCTACTCATCCATGTTGAAGAGAGACAGGAGGAGATGGAATCATGCGGATCGAGATGAGAATGATGCTTTGAATAAGACAGAATTCAAAGCCTTCCTTCATCCCGAGGAGAATCCTTTAATGAGAGATATCATTGTGCTGGAGACCATGGAAGATATTGATAAAGATAAGGTCTGTTTGCATTTTAAAATTAGTTCTTAATTGATTCTTGAAAAATATTTTGTACATCATTCAATGTCAACACTTAAATGTTCCCTTACTAGGTTTTTTTCTTAATCGTAAGTATGAAGAATAAGTTAACATGTTCTGTGAGCAGCCTGTAGCATGTGCAGGCAATACAACTTCACCGCATGCTCCACCCGTATACGGTGTAGGCACCTTATAATTAAGATATACGAAAAAAAAAATCCTCAGCACCAATGCATTGTACAAATACCGGCCTCAGCATGTTGAAACTATCGTTATACATCTGTATATTGCGTAGGTTGGTCCCTATCGTATCTGTTTTACTGTAGTATTGCTGTGGCGAGTCTACACTAGTATTTTTAGTATGTACATACTTAGGGATCGTATTCGATCGAGTCTGTGTGATCCCTAATAATAAACCTAACATGCAAAAAAGTCCCATTTTTTTCGGATTATCGACATAGTACAATTATTCTTAAAATGAATTATTTTGATTTTATCCACACAGCTGAATTATTCCATATTAAAATAATGCAGTGAATGTGTTAATACAGGCAAGTTTGCGGTAACAAGCAAGTAGGATATTAATAATAAACCTAACATGCAAAAAAGTCCCATTTTTTTCGGATTATCGACATAGTACAATTATTCTTAAAATGAATTATTTTGATTTTATCCACACAGCTGAATTATTCCATATTAAAATAATGCAGTGAATGTGTTAATACAGGCAAGTTTGCGGTAACAAGCAAGTAGGATATAGTTATACATAACCTTGTATTGTTGTTCCACAGGATATGAAGATAACTGTGGAGGAGTATATTGGAGACATGTTCCGTCCTGAGGAAGAAGGAGAAGAGGAGCCAGATTGGGTTAAGTTGGAGAGGAAACACTTTGAGGACTTCCGGTAAATGTTTATTTTGAAAAACCTTTATGTTAACGATTTGAGGAGGTAACGCGCTAAGCCATAAATCCGGTGGGTGCGGGTTCGATCACCGATGCTGACTCACTCCACTTCATAACACTAGCCTTTCAAGCTTACTGTGAACTCCACAAATATGTAATTGGGTTTATCTTAAAAAAATAAAGAGAACAGTCTTCATAGAACCTATGCATATTTTGAGGTGGTTGTAGTTTGATTGGAATCAAGTATTGGTGCCTAGCAAAGTGTGTGTGGCAGGTTCAAGTACCATTGCCTACCATCTTCAGTGCCACAATGCAATGGTGTGATGTGCACTTCACAAACCTGAAAGTTTGTTTAACCCAGATGTTTGTGTTGCAATATTCTGTATGATTAATGTATTTTTACAGTGATTCTAACAAAGATGGCTTCTTGGACTTTGATGAAATCAAGACATGGGTGACTCCACCTGACTTTGATCATGCCGAGGCAGAAGCGAGACATTTACTTTACGAGGCAGACTCTGACACGGATGAGAAACTCACAAAAGATGAGATTTTAGCTAAATATGATCTGTTTGTCGGCTCACAAGCTACCGACTATGGTGAAGCTTTGGCACGACATGATGAGTTTTGATTTAAATGCCTTATGATTAGTACAGTATTGTCCGTAAAGATCAAATGAATTCTTCACTACGTAATTAAGAGAGTGTGTTTTTTATGTCATAGTATAAATTTATTCCTAACATTTTGTATTGTTTTTACTGCTTATTGTTTCGTTACAGCACAGAGCACAAGCTAAAGTGCAAATATTGAATTCTATTCCTTGTTTTGTACAGTGCTCGTAGAATTCCGACTTTTGTGGTTATGTCACAATATAAATATCGTCTTTGATAAGCGGAAAGCGGGTTTTCTTTTATCCATTTCATTCAAAGCTACATTCAAGTTTTTTTTTATTCCCTGTCCTGTTTAATATACTGTTGTACACAATTACATGTTTTGAGATTTCTCATTTACGACTTGGATAACGTAATGTCATCTTCCACTCTACATATCCTCTCAAATTGTTAACTGAAGATAATCAAAATATTTTATACAAGTTGTATCGTTATGTGTTGTATATTCCATTGTGCCTTTTAGTATTTTATTATTGCATTTACATTCTTTTCTTATTATTTTACACTTTATATAATAATGGCTATTCGTCTTAATGCATATTTAGCGTGTTGATCGAATAGGTTGAAATTATTTAACTAGCCTATTAACTTGTTCACTGCCAATGCCGATTGGGAAAGGCCCATGATCACTTTAAATATTTGCATTTGGTAAACTAAACTAGGCTTCATATATCAACAGCAGCGGTTGAATTATTAAGTTTTTAAAAGCATAATGCATTTCATAGTTGCGAAGTACTATATATTATATTATTATTACTATATTTTACCAAAAATTATTTTTATTGTAGCAAAATATTATTATGTAGTAGTTACATTTATCGCACATTTTTTAATTCTACTTTTTAGTGAATTATAGATTAAGTTACTTATATTTTGTATGTAAGAGATTATCTACAACATATTTTCTTTGAAAGCCATTGCCATTTATAACCCAATTACGATAATATTTTGCGGTAGAGTTGTAACAAAAGTCCGTATTTGCACAATTTTGCACTAAATTTAGTTTCATGATCATTAAAAAAAAAAGATTGTTTCTGTTATTGAATCTAATTAAAAAATGAAATTGAACATGGAATATGCTGAAAGTCTGGTTTATTGCCTGGTGGCGACTTCTACCAATAAATCCGATGTATTGTCAACTAATGGTTTGGTGTGAACTGTTTTTCAAAATTATAATTGTCAAAGTTAGCTAGAAGAGATTGGATGTTGCGGTAAGCTCCCTGTTTCACATGTTTGTAATGTATTGGATTTATTTTGTGCTGTTCCCTCCATTTCCTTGTCCACACAATGCTGATTTTGTTACAACTCTATTAGCAGAGTGTTACTTATTTTATTAAGCGCTATTTTAATTAAAAACATTTTTCTATTTGTTTAGGGGTTTTGAGATAATGTCAGAAATTAAACTAAATTGTGTCATAGAGAAGTCTATTTTGCAATCAAATAAAAGACAGATCAGTTCCTTTATAATTTTATTATACACAGTTCTCTATTTAATGAATGTGAATGTTTACAGAAGAAGAGAAATGTGTACCTACCTATTTTAACACTGATATTTATGTAGTGATAAAATCATGTAGAAAATGTACTTAGTTTTGTAGTAAATTCATACATAGTGTCGTATGGTGGAAATTATATTTAATAAATTATTTTACTTTGCCATATAAAAAATAGATCCCGGATGGAGTGGTTCTATCACTAAATGACGCAAGAAAATGTAACCAGTTATATTTCCCACAATTTTTCAATCTTGTAATATTTCCTGTCAATAGAACATATTTGTGGCAGAATTCTGTGGTCTTACTATAGCATCTTACGATCATATTGTAAAAGTAGATATGAACAAATGTTTAGATCTGATAATATAGACAGTGTTAACTTTATTTTGGTTGCCTCTCTGTTGTTCCCGAGAGTGGCATTTCAGGGTGAACTTACTGCTTGTAGATCTGATAAAATACTCATTGAAAAATCTGTTGAGGAATGAGAAAGAATTAGTATAACAAACAGAAAGTATATAATATACTGTAAAAGTACAGAACACATCATCAGGGGGGGTACTTTGTAAGCTTTCTCACCCAAAACACGCAGATAAAATGTTTATGGAAAATGAACCTTATGGCGATATACATAAGGGCGTTTTTCGTGTGCATTTTATCTGCGTGTTTCGGGTGAGAAACCTTTAGAAAGTTTCAGTACAGTTCTGGGAGTTGGACCTTATAGTGATTTGATTAAAATTTAAAATGTTTTTTTCATAGCAAGAGTTTTCATTCTCTACATATCTGTAAATGTTGATTTTTGATGTAAACACCAGTGATTTTTAC
The DNA here is from genome assembly GCA_963576895.1 of Ceraclea dissimilis. Classification (NCBI taxonomy): domain Eukaryota; kingdom Metazoa; phylum Arthropoda; class Insecta; order Trichoptera; family Leptoceridae; genus Ceraclea; species Ceraclea dissimilis. The sequence continues at coordinate 19,073,119 of OY756360.1, forward strand.
TGATTGTAGGTAGGTATAGTATTATGTATTGTGTTGTGTGTAATATTCATGCTGATCATATTAGCTGGAAGAGATCTTTGTAATGTGTATTTGGTCCACTACTGTTGTATGTACTAAGTTGTTGTGATTTTTATGTGACGTTATAATATAAATAATTTGAGATTATAGGTTTTAGTATAATCTGTACTTTTTTTGTATTAACCAATATTAATTCTTCTTCCTGGCACTGTCACTTGTTATCGCTGAAGACTATTGGAGTCAGCTTTTCTCATCCTAAGGTTGTATACTCTCCTATTCCTTATGTCATCTTCATCTAGGCCATTTCTCCACAGGATCCTGTCGCATTGTATCATTCAGGTATTCTTTGAGTCTCTCTTGATGGATTATTAACTAATATTAATTATGTCTTTCAATAAGCATCAAAACCAAATTATGATTTTCTTCGTTCCATTCCAGTAACTTGTATCGCAATTTGTTGTACCTACCTATACTCTCTTATAAGAAAATTAAAATAATGTTTGCAGAGTGATCCTCAAAATGCTAAACATTCCAAAAGTAAAATGTTCAAAGACCTTTTTGAAACTGTATTTTGGGTTTACACCACTTTGCCTTCCTCAGACATTACAATTTATTTACATTATGAATTACAATGGCTGCTACATTTGCTAATTCCATTTTTTCAATTGATCTTTTTTACTTTTTTTATTTACATGCTTTTGCGTATAAAATAAATGATATTAATATACTTTATAGTTTGCATGTGGCACTTATTATGTCATGGATCAATTAATATTAACAATCTACATACCTGTTAATATTAAATTCCCAAAACTATGTTTCACACTCTTATGGAATAGAATTGTTTGTCCATGATATAGTATGTGTGTATATTTGTATTTATAGTGCCAAAGTCAGAATGAGAATTGAATAAACTATTTTATAAGTTGACAAAGCTTTTTTTATTTTATATCCTCATTATATATAAGTATATTTTATGAAGTCTTGTAAGAGTCTTATTAAACTTGTGTTTAACCTCTAGAGAGGTGAGCCCATAGGTATTTTAGTTCTGGATTATCTGTGTGGCCTGATGACTGAATAGAAAAGTTTGTGGTGTAGGTATTGCTTGTCAGTTTATATTAGTTAAGGTCCTGTATGCTGTCATTCAGCTTCAGCGCCCTGAATTATTCTCAGCCAATACTGAGAGATGTCTTGAAACTGAAGACAGTGATAGATGAAAGTATGGACCGCCATCGGACTGTTTTAGAATTAGTACAATATTTCGAAATTCCTTGAATAATAAAATAAACCGATAGTACCCCCGAAATTTACGGGATCAGAGGATTTGCCACTCAGTTTTTCAGATATAAAAGTATAATTATACCAAAATACTGGTAATTATAATCTTTACAAATTGACTGTTTTAGATTTTTTAATTTGTTCCCAGGCTCTCCTTAAAAAGGTAAAATTCACATTTTCGCTTACTTTATTCTTATTTCGCGCTAACATTATCATAGAAAATTAAAAAAAAAATTGAAGCGAAAATAGAACAATTTTTGTGTGCATATAACCCCTTAAGTACCTATTTATTTTCTAATTTAATTTATTAAAATGTTCAATAACCTGCAGTGAGAATGGGTCCTAAGAATTGGATTCCCATCGAGTTACCTTATTGATTATGATTATAAAACAATAGGTCTAATCTGACATAATGCGATAAAAAAGTTCAGTTCCAGTTCCAAGTTCAAACCCAGTTCTCTTCTACAGAAATCTACTCTTGCCACTGATAATCTGGGATATGAATTTCCTGGACCTTTCAGGATCAGCAGAAGAAAAAAGAGGGAATATTAATAGATCACCTTCTAATATAGTGGACGTAGTTATAAAATAACAAAAGTCTAATAAATAGAAAAAGAATGTAAAATTTATTTAGTGAAAAATGAATGAAATCACTTTTATCATTTGCGACTAGGTAAGTTTTGTTGAGGATGAGGAAAAGAGGTTTTGTCTTTATTTCATCATCAGACATTTCGTTAAAAATGTCAACAAATTTGTCATGTCATGACGTATTCAGCTATGTAGGTCCTAGGATCTATTGGTTGTCGAAAATCGCAGTATTACAACATCGTTTTTTTGTTAGATTATGGATTTTGTATTATGATTGTAATATTGTAATTTGTTAAAGGCCTTACGGCCGTTTATGACTAAATAAATAAATAAATAAAAAAATTGTAAAATTATTATAAAAATCATTTAAATTATAATTGTTTCACAAAAAAATGACTACGGCCTACGGCGCTAACTACGCTTATTATGGTGGTAGTATTTTATTTCACAAAAAATAAACTATACTTATTTACACCACAACCATCTTACTCGTAGTACATAGGTACATCGTTAATTCTACGTATCTTTCTATATAAATTTTTTTAAATCTTCAATACAATTATTATGACTTATTTTTATAAGTTCACTGCTTAAAAATCACAATAGGCGTTACTTTTTTGATACGTTTTTTAAAAGATCAATGATACCTGTTAAAATTTTGGTTGTGCCCCTAGTTTCAACGCTGCTGGCGACGCCGAAATAATGTCGAATGTCGAGAATTATTTAGATTTTAGATGATGAGTTAGTTATATGGATAAGTCAGGGACAAGTATATTTTTTGAATTTGCAAATGGACTTTGATGGTTTGTTATTTGGATTAAACGTAATATGAAGCGAGACACAGATTATTTCCATGATGCCCAGTGGCGTAACTTGCATTAGTGCCACCCGGGGCGGACTCTGAAAACGCCGCCCCATTTCGGACCCATAAAGTACCTATACAAGTGCATACCTACCCAGCAGTCTGCAGTTTCAAAACTACGGCAGAGCATCTAAAATTTTAAAAATAGCATTGACATAAAAAAAACGTGTATAAATGGCGCTGCAGGCAAATTTTTTATGAAACTTAATAAAAATAAGTACACACCTACGTTTCACGAAGAGTGAACTATAAAATAGAATATAAAAAATGCACCAAAAAATAGTGCCGCAGGTGACATTTTTTGAAAAAATGGGTGAAATGATGTATCTATTTTTCTATAGTACATACGAGTAGGTACCACATCTGGTTACAAGTATTGTATAGGGCAAACGACCATGCAAGTAGCGAATTTTTTTTTTTCATAATTAGGTATATCTAATATCTAGTTGTTTTTCGTGAATTAAAATACGAGTGCATAAAGAATCAGGTATAATTAGCACCGCATGCAATTTTTTCCAAAGTAATGGATTTTTATAATAATTTTAGAAACATTAGAGATTTTTTTTAATTTGTGTGTTTTATTACGATGTTTTTTGTATGTCGCTCCATTTTACCGCCCCTGAAATGCGCCGCCCGGGGCGGACCGCCCCCTCGCCCTTTCCTAGTTACGCCACTGACGATGTCCTCCACAGGAAAGTCCAGGAGATAGCGTATATAATATTATACCTACTTGACTGTTCTCGTATTTTTTGGTTCCCGGAATGTTTAATACGAAGAAAAACTTTAATAACGGCCACTGGCCATGGGTGTACGTTATTTCGTGAGCACAGGACCGACTTCAGATATCAAATTTATGCAAAGTTATTTCAGTGAACAAATAAATTTTGCAACAACAGATACGTCATAGTGACATAAAAATAAAATACTTAAATAAATAAATAAATAATTCTTTATTGGCCAGTAAATATATACAATAACAAAAACAAGACAATGCAGTGTACCAAAAGGCGGACTTATTGCAAAAGCAATATCTTAAAGTCAACATACGAGTATTGAAATTCAATAGTAAAGATTGAATTAACAGGAGGAAATAGGAGCATTGCGAGAAGTTCGTCCTAGTGAACAGTTTTGTATGATTGTCTGGTTTAACATTGTGAATTGTTTGCTTGAAGTATAGGTACCTAACTACCTACAAATAATATACAGAATGTAGCAGTGACGAAGAGTGGATTTCTGTAGAAGGGTTGATTAGATATAGTATCTATTATTTTGTCCAAAAGGTAACTCTATGGGAATCGTGTTCTTAGGTACCTCTGCGCCTGATAGGTATTAGGTGGGTAGTATGGTGTCATGTTTTGGTTTATTCCTTTACAATCTTAAAAAAAAATCTTTTCAGATAATCAAATTAAAATACCAGACACGGCCCTGCGATAGGGGAGGAGGGCGGATGGGCGGGGGGTATACAGCTATTAGATTTCTCCACGGTCAAATATCCAATATTGCCGCACTTGTCCTGGCCAGTGGCGTACTGTTGTTTCTCCTCGTAGGGAGGACGTCCGTATATTGGCCAAGCTAATATTATTAAATCTAATATGTCTTCACCATTACTACCCTTCTCTGTTTTTTGTGTGTACCTAATAGCGTACTCCTAATAATATTATGTGATATTGTCATTAGTTTTTATGGGGAAATAATAATAATATACCTAGACATAAGAATAATCAGGTCATACATATAGGTATATACCTAATTTAAATTGATGAAAGATATTTTTGGTATACCTACCTACCTGTATCTAAATTGTTATAACTTATAAGTATTACAACTGGATTTGACAATTGACATCAAACCAAATGTAGTAAGAAACTAAATGTCGCATCCGGCCTTCTGCAGATGGCGACAGAATCGTGAAACGTGCAAAAAAAGCATTAAGATTGTGAAAGCACAAGACGAGACATATGCACACTTCACAGTATACTAAAAGCTTATGTCGTGAAGTAAAAAAATACATTGTCAGCACTAAGATTCGAACCCTGCACCTCCCAATTAGAAGCCCTCCTTTCAACCAACTGCGACAACCGTGTGCCTTCCAGTAAATAATGGTGATTCGTTTCCACTTTTAAATACCTAATAATAATAAGCCTAGCTATATACTACAATGTTTTTAAATTAACTCAGAGGGGGTTCTAGGGGTGCGGAGTTTCAGGTAGCTGCTTCACGACGTAATTAAAAAGTGAAAGAATGAAATGAAAAAAGTTAATTAAAACGAGATATCTAAGTAAATTAATGAATACCTACCTGTCTATGTGTATACTACTGCACTTTCATGGCATCATCCAATTATAACATTTCCATTATACCTACACAACGTCGGGTAGTCAGACAATAGATCCAATTCGTAACTAATTAAGTGCGTACTAACTCAACTTATTTCAACGTTATATCCAAAGCTCTCGAAAATCCACAGGGATTCTAAAGAACTTCGATGCTGCAGTGCGACAACAAAAAATGTAATATGCATTGATATAAAAAGAGAGAAAATAGCGCCGCAGGCGAAACTTTTTCAGGTTTTTAATGAAACAATCGTGATTATACCTAATAATTATAAAAGTTGTGCCGCAGTCGAAATTTTTTCGAGTTTTAATGAAAGAAGCTTAATTTAATGGATTTTTGAAATTTTATCCAAAAAATGCCGCCCCTCGACTTCTTCTAGACTTTCTTTTTAAATATTTCATAGTGAAATGTTTTTAAAGTATAAACACTCTAAGCCGACGAATTATTTAGTAAAATAAGAATAGGTATGCAATATAAATAAAGAAAGTACATCAGATAAGTAAACAAAGAAGGTAAGAACATGGTAATAATATAATACTAACAAGAATGGGGAAGTATGAAAAAAGAGAACTTTAATTGGCTCCTTCGTTTCATAGAGTGGTACTCTGGGATCTTGTTGTCGTTTCCACTTGAGATTTTGGCATCATTTTGAATAAGTGTAGCGTACTAGCTGTTGGGCCCGGTGTACCTCAAGTAAATACATTGATTAATTAACGTGATAATAAAAATTATGAGCGTGAATGACAAATTGCACGAATGCGACGGAGGCCAGGAGTGTGTCTGAAATCTGACGCACTGTCCTCTCTACCTACTCTGCAAGGGACGTGGCGTGACAGTATAGATAGAAGGATGATAAAAACGTAATTATTTCTAAAACAAAAATTTGTCCAGGTATATTCTTCTAACAAAAGATCGATTACTTACATGCAACGACATTATAAAAAATATCAGACATTTACCATAACCAATATCCATCAGCTTGATAGCTTTATATTTCGTAAATATTTCCTGCTAGATTCTTCAGAAAAAAAATCTAAAGGATATTCCTGAAACATTTTTCAACGCATTGATATCATCACCGTGGGTCACGGATGGTGCATGATCTTTGTCGTTTATGAATCAGAGCGAAATTTAATTAAAATAAATGAAAATATATTTCTTGAAATTTTGTTTCCAATACATATTTAATAACATGGTAACGCACAATAAGTAAGTAATTCGGCAAAGTCTAGTTTTGGGATAGCTCTTGAGCGTTGTATACATATAGTAGCCCTTGTCAAAACAAAGTTCTAAAGGTTCTTCGATGTCTAACCAGACTAACTAAATTTGGTTTATTTCTGTACATACGAATGTACAAACTACCGTAGGTATATATGTACCATAAAATAATATATTAGCAGATAGCAGACAATATTGGGTAAGTATTTATATGTTTCTGTTACCTTTTATATATTTTTTTAAAATTGAATTTGTCATCTTCAAACTGTAGAATAATTTCCATACAATAATGATGTGATAAAAATATATTTTTGAAAGAAAGTTACAACAATAGGAAGGTACTTTATCTGTACTATAATATTCACAAATCTCTTTGTTCAAACTGATGCTCGGATCTGGGTGGATTCTATAACCAGGCGCACTTCTAAACTTCACAGTTCACATCATAATAAAGACAGACGTAAATAACAATATTAGCTCTTACAGCTGATTATATGTACTAGCATATCCTCCAACTATTGGATATGTACCTACGTACATTGTAGGGCTGTAGTAGGTAGGTACATATAATTACGCATCACTCGACAAAATTCTGATTGAATTTTGAAACGCAATTCTTTGGAAGTACATACCACAATTTTCAAAGTAGTTGTGTGACCCAGTTACTGTAATGAATTACGCAGTTGTGTAAATAGGTCAAGAATTGCAATTTTCTTTAGGTATAGTATGTAGGTACGTGAAACACTAGAGGTACATGTACATTGTACAAGTACATGGTGTACGCTTTACTTGCGCCTGAATTACCCGTGAATGCAAACTCTATGTCATCACAAAGATAGTTGAGCGAGTATACGTGCGGTTAGAGCCCGGATTTGTAATCAGGAGGTGTCGGGTTCAAATGTCGGTGCTGACGATGTATTCTACACTTCACGACACAAGCTTTTAGCTTACTTTTAAGTACCTACGCATGAGAGCATTTGATGGGTGTGTACTGTGTAGTGTGTGTCAAAAAGTAATCCTTTTCAAATTAAAAAATCAACAATAAAGCGTAACAAATTGTTAACTATGGTGAGCATATAATCTAGTCTAGAGCGTCTATCCCCGGCTTACACCAATGTTTATTTGTCTGTTCATTTACTTTCTTATTTCCTTTTGTAAAGGCAAAGTACCCGATCACGAGCGATACATATTTACTTAGGTATACTGGGGTAAGCGAAATACAAAAGCTAATTAAAAATACAGGAACTTTCTCTTCAGAAATTAGGTACTTTATACATAAAAAAGTTATAAAGTATAGAAAGAATGGTGGTTGAAAGCATCTACCATAATAATATAGTTAGTACCTATAGATATATGCATAACACTATGCAGGCGTGGAAGTTCACTGTCTATTTCATTAATTAGTCTGTAAGATGTTAAGTATGGAATATGGAAATTTTCTTTTTGAAAGTGACACCATCACATAATAGAAAATTGCATCGGGCGACGATCTTGATTAAAAAATGGAATCGGGGGTGTATGCTGGTGCATGCAGTGTGGGATGCTGGGAGGTGGGTGGGAAATAAAAGGAACATTTACATTTTTACAAACGATCCACAAAAAAACGCGAGGCGATTTTTAATTCGCCTTTAAATTCTAATCGAATCCGCACACAACATGGACGATGCGTTTAAATGTTTCACAGATGGCGCATGCAGGATTCTCCTGCCTGTAGCTGGAGTGAACCAGTGCAGCCGACCAGCATATAGTTGAAGATTGTTCTCTAAGAGCGTTTCCTGGACCATACAATGCCACCTCCGATGCCCTTGAATGGCTTGGTGATTTGGATGTTGCTCTGCAGAGTACACACTCCTGCATGTAGCAATACATAGCATAAATCCTGACGTTGCTATACGAAATAATATTAATGAGGGTGTGATGAGACAGTTCTGAGTTCTCATATACATAATATATTAAACGTGCATCATGCATCGGCCGTCCTTGAGAAGATAATATTTAGCACATCCGTCATTCATTGGTTATTTCACACAGTAATGCAATGTGGCTACAATTACTAGACTACTAGGTACAAGAAGATCTTGAGGGTTTTCCATTCACCACTTCATCGTTTTCGCAGAATAGTCGTTCTTGATGATTTAATCTTGTCTTTATATAAACGGTGTGTAGTCAAAGACGGTCTTCACGGACAACACTGAACTGTCTAGTTAAGGTTGAAAGAATATACATATAAGTATAGTGTATAGTATAAGGACGAAGGGAAAGGGGTAAGACGTCGCTGTGGGTGTGAAATGGGAGGTATAAGGGGTCGCAAAACTAATTAGATACAAGCTCAAAATGTAATATGATACATGACTTGCATAATATGGCGACGGCAATTTAATTAATTTTCTCTGTGGCGGAAATTAAGATGAGAAGATATGAGGTTGGGTAGGATCTGGGGATAGAAAACTAACCCCCCATACACCCTCTTCTGTACCATCCATCCTGCTTAGATGCCTGATGGGGGCGGGGTATTAGGAGACGAGAAGTGATAAGAGAATGGAAGAGGTCAGTTCAATGTTCAATACATGGGCATTATTATATTTTTGAAACTACAAACTAGGGTCAATATAATCAGAGAGATGAGTGAGTTGGTATAGATCATGAAAGTGAACAGATTGAGATGGTTTGAGCGAATTCAGACAGAATGAGTGACTGCAGGATGACATGGTTGATTATAGGAAAATAGTATTATTGTTAAAAACCAAATTCTCAAGGATTGCCTCGTAGTGAGTACAGTAGAGGATTGGACGATCGTACTATGAAGAACCAAATGTTCGATGATGGGCAATCAAATCAGTCAGAATCTGGTTCTATTTTCAAACAAACTCAATAAATGGTGCAACAATTATTGTTTCAACTTGATCCCCTATTTAGCTTTGTATAATTACTCAGTCGGGTTAATTCCGATCGCTTACATTCGATTGGTTTTCTCTGCTTTCATTAGATGACTAACCTAATACATATCTACAGCTTAGCTCAGCTGCAGCCATTTAATGCGTTGTGTACAATACATTATTAATTTATCATGTAGGTATGAGCTAACTATTCTAGAACAATACCTACTGTACTATAGGACTAGCACTGATATAATATATTAGTCAGTGTAATAAATTATTGCTCTAACGCTAATTGCATAGAGATAAATATTAATAATCTATTTGCACTAATGGGATATTTAGGTATAGGTATTTACTATTTCCAGTGACGAAAGGTGGATTTCTGCAGAAGGGAAGCAGGCTGGGCTAACATTTCTTAGGCTGGCCACAAACGTCCCGAAGTTCAGTTCCGGAATCGACCGTTTTGCAAAAAGGTTCCGACCAAAACCTCTTTCTGAATTTAAAATCGGGGTGACGCTGAATTCAGAGAGAGGTTTTGATCGGAACTTTTTTGCAAAACGGTCGATTCCGGAACTGAACTTCGGGACGTGTGTGGCCAGCCTTAGACTCAACACAAACGTCCGTAAGTTCAGTTCATTGAATCGACCGTTTGCAAAAAAGCCCCGACCAAAACCTCTATCTGATGAATTCAATGTTACCCCGATTTTGAATTCAGAAAGAGGTTTTGGTCGGAACTTTTTTGCAAACGGTCGATTCAGTTAACTGAACTTCCGGACGTCTGTGGAGAGCCTTATGGGATTACGTCCGATTAGACACATATTATGCCTATCATTTTTTCCAAAAGGTAACTCGATGGGAATCGTGTTCTTAGGTAACTTTGCACCTGCAGCACTACAGTCCATAATGTCATCAACTTACATAATTCTGACGGAAATCGGGTAACAATGCAACGCAGGGCCTGTGGCAAGTTTTCTGAGTATAATATTATGTACTGAATTTATAACACGAACTTATGACTGCAGCTGCGGTCGAAATGTGTTTGGTTTTAATACTACTTTTTATTGAAAATACTGTTGTGTAACATAACAAGCCTGCAAAACGTTTTGAAAAAGGGTTACGAAGCGCGGGAATGCTTAATTTGTACATTTTCATTTATAAACCGATTTAGTGAACATTGTTAGTAAACAGAACGTTATTAAGTAGAATACAAAACACTACGTTGACTAAAAAAATAATTTACCATAAAAATAAACTTACAATAATTATATGTGCAATGGTAGGGTCTGGCCATCCGTTCTCTCTGGTTAATCCGCAAACAACGTCATTTTTGACGGGTTACAACTAGTTTATACAATAAACACTTGCGCTACGTACGTCTTGTTGTGAAAATTCTTAATACTTATAGGAATTATACAGTCTTCCATATTGAAGGCTCCCGACGTTACGGTAATTTCCCAGGGCATTGAGGTTCAAAATCGCATGAACAATCGCATGATAAAGTTGTAAAAATAGCGATTTTTCGATTATTTGTGGTTAATTTCGCTTCAATCAAATAACTTTTACGGTTATTCCCTAGATAAAGGTTCAATGTATCTACTCCATTTTGTTTTCAATGCATATTTAGAAACAGTTGTTGAGATCAAAGGTCTCCCGTTTTTAGAAAATTTTGAAATGTCAATATGCGTACTCATGTTGAAAAGGAATAAAAATAATTTTGAAATGCAAGTGGTTTCCTCTATCTTGGCCACCGTGCGGACGTTAGCTGCAAGTGGAGTTTAAGATTGTATTGTTGGTAGCCCTGATTGTCGAATCTTGTCATAAGAGCTGTCAAAGGTTCGCAATATTCTCACATTGTATCTTTTACAAGTAATGCCGATAATATTACAGAGTAGTGCTAGAGAAACCATTTTATAGAAAATATAGTTTTGCGAGTTGGAAAAAGAAAAAAATACTCTGATAATCCCTTTAAGCCGCCATCACAAGTTAGAAAAACAATGTTGCCAGTTTATACTATCAATTCGAAAATTGCCAATTTTTTGAACAACAATTCTGAAATATAATTTGAAAGTAGCGAAAAGATGTAACCATATATTGTTATCACATCAAGCAACCAAGTTAGCACCAGGGGACTTCTAACGCGAAATTCACCGTAGATACATGAAATTCTATCGCTGATAGAACTGTTGCAGAGCTTTATACACTAGTCCACCATCCACCATACAACAAGTACACCATGTATTTAGTGAGTGGTACAGGAAGGCATTATGTAAAGCTCCCTATGGTTAAATCAAAATTAATTTAGGTATTATTTAATGTTCTAATATTAATAACAGCATTATGCAGAAATATTCAATTCACCATAATAATTTAAACTGAATCCGTGTAGGTAGATACTACTATACTAGATTCCTATGTACTACTGTGTAAATACGTACATACTGTTTTAAATAAAAAAAATAATAAGCTAGCTTAACATAAAAAAGTAAAACAACGGGGCCAATTCTATAATTGTTTAAATAAAATAAATAAATTTATTGAACAAAATAATATTTCTCAAATGGCGGATTTAATGTCTGCCAACCAACCACTTGTGACATTCATTTGATATACAAAATGCATACATACAAGTGTGTGAAAAAGAAAAAAGAAAAAAAAAAGAAAGTTTGTATCTACTAAAATAAGTTTTGCTATATGAATAAATGAGATAATTGAAAAAGTTTAAGTTGATTATTTACAGAAGTGACTCCAATGTATTAAAAGGTATTGTGTAAAAAAATAATAAAAATTCAGTACTTATTACAACACACTCAACAGTCTTTTTGCTCAACCCTTGGTTGTATGTATGTAATTCCCAAGGTATGTAATTCCGAATGGGTGGTGAGCTTACTTGTTAAAAAAGGTGTGAAAAATCTTATAGAATTTTTACGCATTAATCGACATCTCAATGTTATAAAAACACAGGGTAGATTGCTGTATTGTATTGTATACATTACGTACATCGTTAATATTCTTTTTCTTCGTCAGCCTTGTTCCCTCTACTGCTGGATATAGGCTTCTTTCATTCGTTTCCAGTCTTTTCTATCCCTCGCCTTTCTGACCCACTATCTACCCGCTACCGAGGTCACGTCGACCGCCCATCTTTTCTGGGGCCTTCCGATACCTCTTCTGTTTTCCCATGGCCTCCACTTTACGAGTTTGGGAGTTCATATGTCTTGCTATGTATTACATCGCTAATAACTATTACTAACACCAAACACGCTTAAGTATCTTATACCTAGAAGTTCCCATACTTCCAAGATATTATAGTAGATAGGTATATAGGTGCGTACCTTGAAAATCATTTATTAGTGGTTTAATTCAGTTAATTAATCCACAGAATCCTTCACCCTTCATGTTATTAACAATATTGTAATAACTAATATACTTACCCTTAATATTCCACGGCAATAATTTATAGCGCAACCCTTATTATATCTACACTACATACCTACACATAGGTACACTATCTAGATCTAGGTATACACAGATATATTATCATAAGAGAATATTTGGTATATAAGATACAAATATGCATATAGACAATTAAATTTCATTAAATCCTTAACAGATTATTTGACCTTTATCGTTCCTCTAAGAAACATATGGAGATCAATAACACAGATAACATTATATATTTGGAAACGGACTCAAAATTATGTTTCTGACATCTGACCATTTTTCTAGATATATCTTCGAGTACCTGTGTAGAGTTTTCGGTTTATATCGTGTGTAGAATTTGATTTCTTCCGAAGTTTCGGCGAACCTACTGCCGCCTTGCTCACGGATTTGCTTCATTACAGTTTTGGACGAAATCACCTTCTAATACAGACGATAGAAGCCGAAAATTCAAAATGTATTATAAACCGTCGAACTATTGATTTATATCCAAAATTGTGAGCCCCCAAACCACCCACAGTTTGAGAACCACCGGTATAGTTTATATATTATATAGGTACTCTAATAAAGTTATTATTAATTAAACTAAACAATATAATGCGTACTCGAATTTAATAAGTATACTATAGGTATTTGAATTATGTACGGAACTCTAAGTATAGGTAAATAATCTAACCTATACTATAGAGTTAGTAGGAGGTAGATATACGTCGTTAGTTAATACTTTGGAGGTAGAAGTAACTTGAAGATGAGTATAAGTTATATTAGATAAACATCATAATTGGAGAATGTGCTTAATGAGTCAGTCGGATGGGGGATGGGGGGAGGAAAATCTTGGGGGGTGGTGTCAACGTGATATGACAGAACCAAAGCTTCTCAAACTTTTATATCAGCTGATAATACAAAGTTATTTTTTTTAATATTACAAGGAAAATAGCATAAGCACATACCCCACTATGCTTGGAGCCTGTCTCGGGGTGAACAAAGAAAAGCAAAAAAAATAAACCAGTGAGTATGAAAAGAAACGTAGATTGGTCTCAAAATATAGTCAGTCAAAATGGGAGGCGAAACTCATCGTTACTGAATTTAATGAGGCGTTGTTCTGTTTCAAGAATTTTGTAAGACACTAGGTAGAAAGTGAGTTTGTAAATCGAATTACTATCTTAAAAATTAAGACTCAAATAATCATTAAAATGACTTCAAAACATTTACCCCATCGACTACCTTTGAAGGGTTGTAAAAAATATTGGACTGGAAAATGGAGGGGCAAGAACCGGATCCTTGTTTCTGGACCTATCCTCAACAATAATCAATTGATGGAATTCGGTCCTCATATTATGCAAACGAAACTCCTCTCGGCGCCTGCTCTATTATCCGACATCATTACGTTAGTATTTTAGTACGTACGTACTAGAATTAGGGTGGAATGTAGCAAAGTCCTTATTTTTTTATACTAAATAGTGTCCTCCTCTCTCCGTACAGCTGTCTTCTTAGCTTTCTTTAGTTTTGAATGTTATTCATGTTCTATCGATTGTAAAAATAACATTCGTATACCTACTTAGTATTTATATGCTGGTTGGGTAGACGTCCCAGGTTTTGACCGACGACTTATTATATTGCAAAATAAAACATTTTTAGTTTTCAAATTTTCTTTCTCTAATATTTTCAGAATCTGCGTAATTATAATATGTATGATGGTGCAAATTGTGTGAATGAGAAGATGTTAAATTAGACAGTGGCGGGTGGTACGTACTGTGGTGTGGGGAGGGGTGGTGGCTTATGAAACAAGCAGGGAGAAGAGGTTGCGGGAGGGGGAGGGGGATATTATTCCGTTTTCAAATAATTAATCATTCAGGTGACGTTTAAATCAATTCAAGTGTTTGTGAATTATTTAGATTGCTATGCACTGCACACTAATTCACTTATCATAATTTAAACAATCATACTCATTGGACATTTACTCTCACGTAATTTTCTTTATCTTTTCCCTCCATTTTATACCAACCCATCGTCCCTTGCGATGTACGCAGAGAGGACAGAACGCCCAACATCTTCCGTTGCACTCGCACAATTTGTCATATCTACATATTTCTCGACTTCTTTTGCTCAAAACGCGTCCTTTCTTGAAGATCCGATCGACATTATAGGTACAGCTCAGTCTCTCTCTTTTCTAGTGAGATTACTGAAACGTCAAATCTAAGCGAGAAACTGTAAATGAAAAATTCACAACTTCTCTAAAAACTTTGTTATATTAAAGTTCTTTTTAAAAATTAAAAACGTGTTCTTCATTTAAAGTTGGTTCTATTTTTGAAGACGACGCGACGTGTGACAAAAACACCGAGACACAAGTGTAGTAGGAACATCTTCCAATTAGTTGCCACACAAATCCTTCACTTTTGATTAGTGTTTGTTACTCCTTATTATAACCGAGTGTGTACTAAAATATAGTGTAGATGTAGTCGTATGATGCAAGAACACTACGGCAGTTTCTCTTAACGAAATACTACTCTAAGTATTATCACCAGTACACTAATTCCACAATGACATCAACTAACACAGATTGTATTGTGCTCCGTACGAAACATTTTAATGGCATGTTGCAAAGGGTCTGAAATGTCTTATCTTTTATCTGTTCAGTCAGGACTCCAGTCTTATTACTGTGATGAAGAGGTCAAGTTTCTCCTCCATATTTTCGATGATGAACGCCCTGGTAGTCGGCGTTCTTGGGATCTCCTGTTTGACATGCTTAGAAGTTATAATGTGGTCCATCTGTTCGACATGTTCACTCCAGTACCTACCGTCTTCTTTGCTTGCTCCATCTCAGGATGTCGTCAACATTACAGGTTTCTTCGTTGGATATCCTCATCGTTTGTTATGTAAATAATTAAAAACATACGTTCATTCTTTAAGGTGCTTATATTTGGTTTCCCATTATTTGGTATGAGACGAATTGGTCAAATGATTGAACCAGTACCTACTCAGTGAAGTACCTACCTACTGAATGCTCAACTTGATTCTAATATACCTACCATGGAATATGGAGAGAGTATTGATGTCCATGGACCAAGCAAGTAATGGATTGTATTCTATAT
Organism: Ceraclea dissimilis; assembly: GCA_963576895.1. Classification (NCBI taxonomy): domain Eukaryota; kingdom Metazoa; phylum Arthropoda; class Insecta; order Trichoptera; family Leptoceridae; genus Ceraclea; species Ceraclea dissimilis. The sequence goes on from OY756360.1 coordinate 19,088,823, forward strand.
TGTATGTACATTGTACGTGTACACCTAGTAAGGAACACAGCCATTAACAAACCAACAAGCAAAAGCCATAGTGCTTCACAAGTCTATAGATACTGCCTAATGCAAATTTGAACGGATCATCAAATTCATATTTTGGTTGGGATCGAATCAACGCATTAATTTGCTTCACAGCACAAATAGGTAATTTGGTAACGGCTGGCCGCAAGATGTTTATGGTTTTGTAATTTAAAACGATGTACGTACTTACCTACTTTTTTACCCATATATTATGAATGTATAGGTTAGGTATTTCATGCCCATCTTTTTGAGAAATAAATACACATTGGTTAACTATCATAATATCTATCTATTTCATATTATACAATGTTTATCTTTTCAATAGACTCGGCTGACTCAAAACATCCATTAATTTTTGGTATACATCTATCTCTTGTGATTTGAGGCATCTCTTACCATAACACCTTTGAGTCAATTGTTTCAACTGAATTGCTCTTGGTCAGACCCGTTCTTTTCTCCTAAAAAATCCAATGCTTTTGATGATAGAAGATCATTCGCATCCTTTTTTCTGGTATCATCATCACCATAATTTCAGCCCTCCTGCATCCACCGTTGAACATATGTCTTCTCCAATAGTAGTTGCAGGTTTTCACGACGATCTATATGTAGACACGATCAACCCGAAAAACAAATCTACATATCTTCCCCATTGATCTCCACAGCTCCCTATCCTGGGCAGACCGCATACAACCGCCTCCAGCAAGTACTCGTCTTACACAGTCCGACCACCTTGCTTGAGGTTTTTACGTCAAAACAAAATATATTGAATTCATTTAGGATATGCTAACCAGGGCGAGTTAATCGCTATTCGAACTCTCCATTCTTTACTTTATTTCTAGAAGATTGCAATGTTTCGATAAAATTGTCCCATACTGTATGGCATCTTTCTACATGTTCATACAGTAGAGATTGTTTATATGTTTCTGTGTATTACTATTGACTGTATACACTATACGTGTACATGTGCATGTATGTATGTTTTAATGTGTGAGAGTATTTACATTACTTACGTCGGAGCTACAATTGAGTGAATGCCAAATAATTGAGAGTGCTTTGCATTAGGAGTGAGGTGACCATACAATAAAAAAATACTGTTAATTTTATATTTATTGTCAACACTATTTTGCCGAATACAATACATGGACCTTTGGAATCATCACATGATTTTTTTTTATTTTTGGATCACAGCTATATGTCAGTTACAGATAACATTCGAAAAATAAAGATAGAACCCTATAGCTTAGTTTTTTAGCGCGTCAACAAAATCCTGTTTCTCTTTAAAAAATCACATTTTAACTTCAAATACATTAATTTGGTATAGTAATATTGATTACTCATTAACAAAGCAACACACAGTGGCACATCAAAAATGAATAGGTAAATGTCAATAATCCAAATTATTATATTCTATCGATAAACGATGGATTATCTTGTAAAAAATATCAGAATATGTAGGCATGTAGGAATTGAATTGTAAAAATGTTAATAGAAATATTGTGGGTATAAAAAAAGTATTAAATTTATAATCTTCATTACATTTCCTGGTTTCTGCTATAGATTTTATTAAAATCCCGAATTACATTTTTTTAATATGACGTGAATTAACATAATGATTCTAACTTTGAATAAAGTGTGGTCACCATAATTAGGCCTCACATGTATGCATTATGGTCCAACAAAGCAAAGTGAGTGACGGTGTGGGGAGTTTACTGTATCCCCTGGATTGTACTGTACTGTACATATGTGGACAGTGGAGGGACGAATAAACCCCCCCTACTGTACTGGGTAGTTTGCACTCAGGGCTAGACTAAGGAAATAATGTGTTTTAAGAAATATATTCAATGTGATTGATTACTGTGATTTTAATAACAATCGAAATAATCGAAAAAGAACGTTTTATTTTAGTTAGTAGGTAGGTACCAGTGACGAATTTCCGCAGAAGGGAAGCCGGGGCTAACATTTCTTATTGGATTACATCACATTATGATGATCAGGTAACTCGATGGGAACCGTGATTCTAAGGTAGCTTCGCGCCTGGTAGGTACGCACTTACATAGTTACAGAAACAAAATACTTTTTACACTGACATTGCTAATTCAAAATTAACCTGAAAACCAAATACAAAAACTACAAACAAGACAGGAGTAGTGTGCCTGCCAATGGGCGGACTTATTGCAAAAGCACTGTACCTTACCTACCTTCATGAATTGATATAGGAACCATATCCAGTCCTCCAAAAACCTTAGCCAAAACGAGTCGGATATAAATTATATACACTAGTTATGATTAGAGGGACTCAGTAACTCCTCCGGGGACTCCGGGGACTTCGGTTTTGATTACCTATACCGGGGCCTCCGGTATAGATAATCAAAACATAAAAATTAAATGTAACAAATATGTAGGTTCGATTCTGTAACAACGAGTATTTAAGTAAACTAAAGCAGGATGTTCTTTTTTTAATTGTTTCGTAGTAAAATACCTAAATTAAAAACACTTTTATTTGAGTTTGAAAAGTTAGAGAATTGGACCTAATTAATATTATCTATAAGTTACTTGTATTGTAATGTTGACATACATATTTTTGTATTTTTTAATTTAAAATGTAAATAAATAAATAAACATTATTGATTAATAACGAATGCCGGGTATATTGCCTGATGGAAATTTTTGTCAAGCAATCCAATGTACTTGCATAATATTTTTGTTTTGTAAAATATTTAAGTATCGACTCCATTCTTCCGTTTGTTGTATTGTTGTATTGTGCGCCGAGAGAGTGTGTATGGAGAGGCAGGATGGTTGGACGAAGGGAGTGGGAGGCGGTGGTGTGAGTGAGTGAGAGAGTCGGAGCTTTCAGGAGACGTATCCATTACCGCCGAGTGGTGCTGCAAAGAGAAAAAGGATATTTCCTTAAAGCTGAAAGCTGGACCCCTGCCTGGGTCATAACATAATAACACACAATTTTAAAGCAATTAGAAATTCTTATAGATTCATCACGTTATACGTAATCCTATTCTATTACATTTTATGGCTATCCACTCATCTGCGAGATTATTCTTCTAAATCTAAATTCTAAATTTAAAAAAATGAACCTGGGTTTATCGAAATAAACCCAAATACACCTTTGTACACTTTACAGTAAGCTTAAAAAGCTTGTGTCGTGAAGTGGAGTAGGTCGGCATCGGGGATCGAACCCGCCTCCACTGGATTAAAAGTCGAGCGCGTTACCAACCAGGCTACCGACCACCTCAAATTTCATCAAAAATAATTCTTGTTCTTTTTTCTCATCTCCCTCTTCCCATATACCTACCTATATTTGTCTGCTAGGTTATTAATATAAAAATGAATAACGTATGCCTCCTAAAAGTTCTATCATAAAATATGTTATATTTTTTCAACAGATGTTGACAGTGGTCGTACAAATTAACCTACCAAATGCGTTTCTCCGATCGATGGGTGGGATTTAGAGAGATAAAATCAGATTATTTTGGTGCTATTTTTGCAGGTTTACTGATTATTGTCTTAAATATTTTATTTATTTATCTAATCAAAACACGGCTACAGAAGCCTTTTAAATACAGAAGAAATAGCATAACAACGTTTCATGTGCAAGTTTAAACCGAAACCGTAATACATTGAAGGAATCCCACGGGCTTAAGGCCCTCCGCATCCCCGGGTAGCACAGGCGCATATAGCGTCCTCTTTACCCGCACTTCTTGGCAAAATCGTTTTAAGAGGTGGGCTCAGGGTTAGCCAGAAGGGAGCCCCCAGACAAACCCCACCCCTAACTTACATTCCTTTAGTGTCCTTGTCCAAGGATGGAAACATATTTACAATCATTTACAGATACATACATGAGTACAAAAAAGAAAAGAAAACAGTAGAAATAAAGCATATATACAGTTTACATAGATATTGGTCCAGAAAGCTAAGCTCAGGGTCCAGGAAACAGGATGTACACAGGGCGGCGGGCCAGGCGCCGCAACCACAGGCACGCGGGGAAGTTTCCTCCCAGACATGGACATAACATGGACGAAACCGTAATATCTTATTTCGGTGCAAACTTATTCTTACTTATGTAATTTATAATCGTAAGTACATTATTTTTTAATCGTGGATAACACGACAAGAGCCAAATCTTATTTGTTTATTAATTATTCTTCTACGTTTTCTATTCCTCTACTAAGTTGTACAGATTCTATTCTAGTTCTGTTCTTCAAAGTTTTACAAATTGTAAAAAAAATATTAGTAGATTTATCTAACCAGCGCATGGCTCCGTCATCCATTCACTGGACAATGGACTCAGTTTGCATTCAATTATGGACGAGCCAAGAGTTATGGACCTCAACTTCCTGGGGGTGGGAGACTGCGGGGGACGAGAGAGATGGCGATATCCACCAGGGTGTGCGCTGGAGTGGGACCGCACACTCGCAGGAGGCGGGTGGAGAAAGGGATAGAGAGATGGGCAGAAATGGAAAATGTGTGTCGCCAAGTCCGCTTGAGTGGAACACCGTTTGGATCTTTGGTTGCTAATGGATTGATGGGGTGGTGATGGCAAAAGATCTTCATACTACTCTGCAAGTAGGTACCTGCTATACATTATACAGCACTCAACGATAATACACACCAGTCAAATATTAATTCATGTACACAAGTTTCATCTTTACGAGACATTCTCATTTATTTTTCATACAATTATTGAAGATGGACGCGTGTAAGTACATAGATGTATAATCTATAATATATAAACTCTGATTTTTGTAAGTGTTCGCATAAATCCCGCATTTTACATTGGATTGCTGCAAAAAATTAGAACAACCTTTGCTATAATATAGGCTGTGTCTTATAATGTCGCCAGTTTTTGGAGATGCCATGATGATGAGGGGATCCAAGGGTTGTGTAGTGTCGAGTGTGGTATCATATGTAAGGGCGTTGGAAAAGAAATTCAGATCTTAAGTTACATTTTGTCCAGCTCAAGCCTATAAAGTATGCCGGGTTGGTTTGTTAAATTTGCCGTTGCGAAGCACGGGCAACTCAGCTAGTGTAGGAATATATCTTATTATTTCGACACAGTACCCAGTGGAGGATCCAGGATTCATTTTTAGGAAGGGGTGAGACAAAAATAGCAAAGGAAGTACGCTTGATTTATACGAAGGATACTCTATTCTGATTCTGTCACTTATGGTTTTAAAACGAAGGGGTCCTCAGCCCCTTAACCCCCCAACCTGGATCCGCCAAATAATGATGAAAATATTATGTATTTATTGTAAAATATTTTTAAAATGTCAGGCTCAATTCCAATACTTAGTATAATCTTATATCATTAATTACTTTCATTCTTTTTGGACGGAGCACTCTACTTATTATCGTTATTTTTTGTATACAAATCTTTATTAACTTATTGCAATTAACTGCTTGATATAATTTATCTCTATTGCTACTACATTATAGAATTGGGAATGTCCTGTTGGGGGAAGGGGGGTGCATGAGAAACTCGTCCTTGACGGGGGAGGGGTTGATAGGAAAAGTGGCGGAGGACTTGTGGGGGTTGAAAAAAGCTTTTTGCAGAGGGGTGAGTGTTAGTGGAGGGGGAGGACCAACTGAGTGCTTCTGTAGCTTTGGGAAATACTACCCCCTTATATAGCACTCTAAGAGATGTGTTTTTAAATCTGTCACCGACATGTTTGTTCTATTTCTTATGTATTTATGTATTCCTCTATATATATTCACCACTTACATTAATGTTACATTTATTTTTGGTTTACTTTTACTTTATACTTACTTAAGTAGATACCTACCAATGAATTTATTTATTTATGAATGTTTCGTCCACGATTTTATCCCATCCCAAAATGACAGATGCGTTTTGAGTAAAAGAAACCGGAGACGAATTGCATGCATGTGCCGGAAGCAAGGAGTGCGTATAAAGATAGAGCGGTCAGCTCTCAGTGACCACCCCACAAGGGATGCGAGATGAGGGGATATATAGATTTCCCCCGTTGCAGAATAGCCCCCCAGTCATTTTGGATATTATTCGAGTGTCCTGTGACAGTCAAGTGTTCGTAATATTTCCGTAAAACTCTTTTACGGTCATTCCCTAGTTCAATGAATCTACTGTATTTTTTTTTCAAAGCATATTTAGTTAGGTTGTCGAGATCTAAGGTCTTCCGTTTTAAGAAATTTTTGAAATGTCAATATGCCTACTTTTAAGAACTTTCGAAAAGCGGACTTACGTCCAATAAGGTATGTACTCATACATTTCCGAGTATAAATCACCTACTAGATTTGTCTATGCGACACGATGACCATATTATTCTAAGGTTAGAAAGAAAGTAGGACTATGTAGGTGTGTGGTAAGGTATGTAATATATATATTATAATGTGGTGGTAAGTAAGTAAGTGTGTCTATGTCTACCTATGCTGGGGAAGTGTAAAGTTGTGTTATAAAAGAACATTGAGTGTTTGAGTAAGGAAAGGTATTAGGCTGTGTTAACTTAAAGTGAAAATTTGCTGCTGAATGATAAAAGCAAGTTAAGAGGATTGTTAATACGGTGACCATAATATTACCTATCATATCGTATTATGAAATATTTATATTTCCATAACTTAACAGAATCCGGACGGGCCACGACAGATGTGCCGACTTCTTCTTTAAGTGGGGCTGGTCGGATTCTCCAAGATGTGATTGCGGTGTGAGAGAGGCAGACCGTGAGCCATGTTGTGTCGGAGTGCCCTATCACAGCGTATGAAGGAAACCTGGAAGATTTCTTCACACTCAATGAATCAGCGACTTCAATGAGTAATCATTATCAAAAGCATTATTTCTAAAATAGGTAACTATTTTAGAAATAATGAAATTTTTATAACCAAATTTACTGTTATTTAATGTTATAATATTGATGTGCAATATATGACCATACGATAAATAAATAAATCCATAACTTAAAAAAGTGTTTGGTGTGACGATAAACAAACATTAGGTACTTCTAAGAAGATAAAAAAGTTGAAAGAGACGATAAAATAAAAAAAATGAATGAATAATAAATGAGATGAGTAGGAAATAAAGATCAGATCAGATTTGAAGATAAATAAATGAGATTAGACGGTAAATAAAAGTATTACTTAGAGAAAATGATAAAAAGAAAAATATAAACATTATGCCTCATCCACATGCTGTCCGTCCTTCCACGAGTCCCGCGCGAATGAGTAAAAAGGCGTTAACCGTCGGTTACGTATACAGTTCAAGACAATCACCTCGTCCGTATGTCCTTTTACTCATTCTCACAAAACTCGTGTAAGGTCGCCGAGCGTGAAGCGGCCCCATTAAGAATCTACTTGTTTAATAGGCCCAATGCTCGTATTGGGTCTTATAGGCTCGGTCCCAGCTTCCACGGTTCAGTTTCTGGTTTTGTAACAAGCGGAGAGGTATTAGCTTTCCGCTCACCTCCAATGTTTGAGGTTTAAATAAACAAGAGTGGAAGTAAATCGTAAATTGACAAATCCATCGTTGACCGCTATATAGAGACGTATAAAGTTTGCGGTCCTTCAAAATAATATGCTTATGTTGGTAACCCTATGGTTAAGAAGAAGTGTACACAGGGTGTAATGTGGGTAAGAGGAGAAGTAGAAAGGTTAGAAATGTTAGAACCTTTATTTCAATTAGCGGCTCTTTGTATCCTTCTAGTACCTACTTTAGCTCTGTATAGTATACATATAATAAGTAGGTGATACCTATAATAACATACCTCTCCATAGTCCATACCCATGCCTGTAGTAATATTAGTTTCCAGAAATATATAACATTTAGGAATCGTATACAATTCCTAAGAAATGTGTACAATGCCTGAAGTCGACGGGAAATATTCATTTTCATGATTTGATTTTTTTCGTATTATGCTATAAGTTATATTTTATTTATTAGTGTGATGTAAATAGATTTAATATACGTACTATTTACATTTCACTAAGAATTTTATACATTTCCCAAAGAGTAAAAAGGAATATATTAAACTATTTTATTCTGTGTACGACTTTATTCAGTTTATCTTCAAAATAAAAATAAGTTTTTCAGTTTTTATTCTCAGTTTTATCTCTGTGCCAGCTTAGCCGAAATAAACAATATTTTTTTAAAGGTCCTGACCCAACTATGACGTCACGGTAATCTCCCACGGCATTAAGGTTCAAAATCCCATGAACGATCGCATGATTTTTGGGGTTAATTTCGCTTCAATCAAAAAAATTTTACGGTTATTACTTAGATTTTAATAAAGATCAGAGGTGTTTTTCACAATGTTTTTTTAGAAATCTATACAATATATAAACAATCTTTTACAGTTATTCCTTAGAAAAGGCTCAATGCATCTTCTTTTTATCAAAGCATTTTTAGTAACGGTCGTCGAGATTTAAGGTCTCCCGTTTTTAGAAATTTTTGAAATGTCAATATCTATACTTTTAAGTTATTAAAACATATTTTCTTAAATTATCTCGGAATTTGTATACATTTCTTTGTAATTGTATACAATTCCTGAATTTCATACATTTCCGGTAACTTACACAATACATACGTAGGATTTGGTAGGTACTAAATAAATCTATTCAGATTTTTCTTCATGAAGTCTTGAATTACCCCCAAGGGTGGTTCAAAAGTATTGTGTGCTAGGTAATGTGTTCGGCGTAGGTAGGCCAAGTAATAAAATAGACAAATTTCTCTAATAAACATCACAACGTGAAATAATCAGCAAGAGGTGAGATTGACCTAGATTAACCAAATCGACCAGATTCTCAAAGATGGACGAATTTTAAGTAGGTGAAAGGAATCGCAGAGCATGTTTGACAAATAGCATGATTGTGACGGAAGCAAAAGTGCAAAGGGATGTCGCGTGGGGGGGGATAGATAGTTCTCTTGTATTTAAATTAATTAAGTTTACCTCTAAATGAATTAATAAAATCGACATATTACATGGTATAAGTATTTATGCACAGGTAGTATTTTTCTTTCATCAACAAATGGTAAGGTGTATAGAAATGAATATTTTTAATGTATGTATGGAAAACGTAATTTGTTACAAAGTAGTTCCTTGAAAGGGGAAAGTCGAACTCCGCAACAAAGTTTAAAATACAAATAATCAACTTTGTATATTTGATTTTCCCCTGTGGAAAATACTAAGAAAAGTACATATTCCTTATAACATTGCTATCCCCTATTAAATAGTTTGACTTCATTACAGGCGACCACTGGTTCTAAACATTGAAGTCATTTCTTCAAAGCTAGCTTGATAAAAATATCATGTGTCTTGTCTTCAAAATGGGTTTCATTCGTATTAAGGTAGCGAATGTCGCCAAAACAGGCTAGTTTTAAGACCAAATATTTCGACAACCTTCTAAAATGTTTTGTGAATAAATAAGGTGGATATGTACATTGAAGGGTCCTTCAGTGAATTACCTTAAAAGATCATTCATGTCTTTGTAGATTCCTAAAAAAGGGAAATATTTTAATAATAAAAAAAAACTCTTTCGCGAAAGTCGCAAGGAAAAAATCTTTTTCGTATTGATAATATGCATTAAAATCTATTGTATTACCATAAAACTTCATTGAATAAAATGAAACTGTTCCCAAAAAATAAAAAAAATAAAAACATAAGTGTTTCTATAATTTGATTTTGATAAAAAAAGTCCGTAATTCCTTGCATGTGATTTTGAACGTTAAAGACACTAGAATTGTTTTTAAACACTTCAGAATTTGATAAATATTAAATCAACTTTTCTTGGCAAAATGAAAGGCAAACTTGTTCTCCAAGAGTTAGAGTAAAACTGCCGCAAAGATTGCTGTGTTTGAATGTTTAGAACCACTGCGGATTGGAGTTTATGAGTAAAGTCACATCCAGCTGACATTAACCTTCATCTGCCGTGGATTATTAGACACCATCACTAGGTAGGCACCCGGCACCACCTGTAGGGTGAAGGTGGGAGTAGTACCTAGTAGATAAATTACTATTTGTTCTGGAGTCTCAGGTTTCTACTCGTAGGAGGGTGATGATGTGTAGGTGTACCTGTCTTCATTATACTCAGTAAAGGGATTATTCCTTTAATCATTATAAAATGACACCGATTAATTATTGCAACATACCTGTATAGTTTACATTACTAACTGTGTAGTGTGTATACCTTACAGGCTTACAACATTCACACGTGTAGTGTATCGGATATTTAGAACGCAACCCTTATGTAACCTGGTAATATTTATCTATTTATTTATCTATAATATAATATAAAGTCAGTTTTTTGTAAGTGTTCGCATAACTCTTGCATTAACCGACGGATTGCTGCGAAAATTTAGAATAACATTTGCGATAATAATATTATAGTCTATGTTCTAACGTCGTCGGATTTTTTTTTCAACGAAGAATATGTACAAAGGTGTGACAATGCAAGTACTTTCAATTGTATGAAGATTCGAATGTAATAAGAATTCAGATTAGTATTGTACTTGAGATAAGATTTTGGAGAAAAAGTTTTCTCTAATAGATATCACATGAAAGGGCGTTAGAAAAGAAGTTCAGATCTTAAGTCACATTTTGTCCAGCTCCAAGCCTATGTCTGACCACAGAACAATATTCACTCCTTCAGTCTGTGGAGTCCATTTTTAAGTACAACAACAAGTTCCGGTGGGCAGACCATTCCATGCATCCACGAATCTATTGGATAAGAAATGCTTCCAGGGATTCTGCTCAAACCGTGACATCTTAAATTTGTATTTTGGTTGAGACAATCCATCAGTTTTAGTTCAGTTCAGAGCAGTCATCTCACAAATTTCTATGAAATCTCTCTCTTTCGTAGTAATTTGGTTTATAAGTGTACGCACATATAAATAGGATAAGGACAAGTTGAATATAAGGATGTTTAAGTGGACTGTAGGACTAAGGATATGTTGCCACCTACCTTTTGGTCGCTGGTTCCAGTTTTCTCTTGTGTAGTGCACTGAGTTGGTCATATAATTAGTCTTTACAAATATTCAATCTTATTATTCTTATCCCCTACGGGAATTAACCTAACGAACACAAACTTAACGGGAATTTACAAATTCACAACACGATGATTTTCACCAAAAACCAAATAATAACTATATTCCTCATAAAACCAACCACGTTTTTTCAATGTCAAACTCAATCTTCTCGTGATCTTCTCAAGCAAAACTCACTCATTTGTTCCATGTTTTCGGTAACAACAAAAAGAATTTGAATTAGGAATGGAAATTATATTATGGATCGGTAAGGATTAGGAAATCATAGACAAATTATGCACGTACAATAGGTTTATGAAAAAACAATGACATAATTGTAGAGTTTCATAAAATGGATTACCCTGAGGGTATATGGGGGGGAATTGTATCAAGCAATGACATATCATTCGATATCTTTAATTATTAATATTCGCCAGTCTAGCAAATAATAATATAACAGCAATATTACAAATGCGGCATGTGTTGTTGTTAAAGTAGGAAACTTCCTTATAAACCCGCTATAGCCATAAATGTCCAACACGCGGTTCGCAAGCCAAGTGCGGTACTTATGAAAATAATCAAATAAATCTCTTTGGCATAAACGACATAAACGTGTGGTCATCAATATCAGAAATTGAAGAAGAAAATGTCTTATTTGAAAAATGTGCGTTGTAATTTTACCTACTTCATAAATTAAATTACTGCAGGCCTTTTGAAGTTTTTCTGCTTTTTCAGTTATATGTGTATGTATAATTTTAAACCTACATAACAATTACAGCGCGCGTTTTGTTTCGACGGGAAATTCGTCTGCTATTGGACATACCGTATTTCTAGGTTTGATCCTTAGTCGAATCTATTTTCATTCTCTTATCCATTTTCATTTTGCTAAACCTATTTTTTATATCGGGCTTCTGGGCTTACGCAAGACAAAATTGCAATGATAATGTGCTACTATATTTGGGGCCGGCCGCGGCGCACTTTGCTTATTATATTTGACCCATCAAAATTATTAGTTGGACTTTACTGGTATAAACCAATTCCGCCAACCCTATATAGAAATGTCAGACATTTTTCCATTTTCTTACAAAATTAATACGTTTACAGTTTACTAGGGGATGCAATATTGGTAGTAGTGAGGGTAATGATTTCTTTAAAGAAAACATTGATAAACGTAGAACGAGCGAGGTTTCAGCATTAATTGGAACACACAATCACCTGATGTCTGAAAGTAGCATAGATTTAAAGTTAAAGACTTGTTAAAATAACTTTTTTTTTTTAATTAGGCGTCAATTTTTGTTCAGGAAGTATTGGATGTCCTGACACCCACCCTACTGATCCACCCCATCCACCACTGATTTACCATCATAGCTAGACAATCCTGATGTAGGTACTCTGTCTGAGTCAAGACATCTCTAGATCTCGGAAGATGCACCGAGTTCTTCTGAGAACCATTGGCCCCTAACCCCTTAGTTCAATGACACTTGCACCTGTGTTGGGTCTCCCCGCTTGTTTACGACATTCGGGATGTGCGGTGGTTTAGAGTTTGGGTCGGGATTTTCAATTACATGATCAGTTCAGCGAAATGGGCAATTTATAAACTAAACAAAAAAACGTAAAACAATAATTATTGCATTATTGCATAATATTCGATGCTTTATATTGATGTCGCATTGCAACCCTATTGATAGTGGGGGTGAGTGGGGGGTACATGAAGCAATTTGTGACGGTAAAAATTGGGTAAGGGATGATATTATGTCCAGCCAATCTTCTCGGACTCACCCTATGTGAGTAATAACCATCACGGGATATTAAGAAACGACTCGGATATAATTATTTAATAAAGGTTGTTATTGTAATCTTATAGTCATAATTGTATATAGGTAGGTTCCTATTTAAATATCATATATTTTTTTCATGTTTATGAAACGTGTCGAGTATTATGGACTCGTGGTCTTTAAAATAAGAAAAAAAAATCAAATAACGAAAAAGGGTGTCGGGAATGCTACGCTTCATCTCATAGACACCAAAAATTATTCGTGTGCTTTAAAAATAATAAAAACTAGATTGATATATTTCTCTTTGACAGCAACACTATATCATGGAACTGGAGGTCTTATGTCAGTACCTGATTCTTTGTATTAGTCCCCTCTGGTTTATGCCACTCTGAAAGTTGGGGTAGAGTTGTAATATAATAACAGAACTAGTCAACTAGCCCAATCAGCTACCATTCTTCGTGGGATTGAGCAATAATTCTTCTTCTTCCTCTTTAGATAGATCTTTGATCTATTTCAGTCAGGGCTTCAGTCTCGATCCTGGGATGAAGATGTCCAGCTTTCTCTCCATCTTTTCGGTGGGAGGCCTGCTGGATAACTCACTGCCATAATTGATTAACACTTATATTTCTTTAGATCAAAATGAAATATCCTGGAATAGGATATTATTTTTCTAAGAATACAATTTTCAATAAGAAAATAACGATATTGATATCTGACAAAATAATACCACTTATTCTTCCATTATAGCGTCCGTTGTATAAAAACTTCTTATGAAATCCAAATAAAATTATATTAAGTTAGCAATACCATAAGCAATATACGGAATTGTCGGGAAATGGGTAGCATGGTTACCACCTTACTCCGTTTACCCCACCATATGTTGTGATTGAAATTAATACCACAATTACATCGAGTATGTGATATACCGTCGACGATGCATCGTTTTTACTTATATTTTACATCAAAACGTAAGGCATTATCATACTTTTTTATCAAGGTTGTATAGATACTATATCGCCTATGTCCAGGAATCAGTTTTACATGGGAGAACTTTCAGACTAGATTTTTTAAGTAACGATAGAGTATAGTATCCTGGCTGGGACATTGGCTATTAAAAATCAAACACCTCTAAATGGTTAAATGACTTTAATTACGAAACACCATGTGGGCAGTAGTGGTTGGATCAAACCTTAAATCCAGGCTCAAGTCCGCCGGACACAAAGTCAAGTAATAAAATAATTCACACACGAACGTCCCTTTTGGCGGATTCATCGTGGCTTGCGGTTCTCCCACTCTTACCTCAAATGTTTTGGGGTAACCCTTGTGTAAACTGTGTAAGTGTAAACTTGAGTATTTTTTATCACAAGCGTAGCTCAACAATCTTTCGATCGCTCACGTACCATACAAGTAAAAAAAACTCTACAAAATAAATTAGTACTGTGCAGGTGATCGTCAAGATTTTTTCGAAGCTAACTCACAAGAAACTGAAATTTCATCGAGCTGTGCGTCGATGGCGAAAATTTCCTACGTCGATTTTTCCACTCGCGTTTACGATTATTGTCATCCCTTAGCCTCTAACTCCTGTAGGACTGGTCTGAGGCAATCACATTGGATGACCATCCATCCCATTTCATCCTTTACATAATAGATATCAACTATATTCTTCTTATAATTCTATCCTAGAAATAGCTAACCAACTGGAACATACTAAGAGAAAACTGTCACTAATTTTTTTTTATATGTGAACCCGGACCAGGAATTCATCAAGCTGAATCAAAGTATGGTTAGAACTATTTTTTTAATGAATCTGGTACTATCGAAATAAACCCCAATACATATTTGTGCACTTCACAGAAAGTTTAAAAGCTTGTGTTGTGAGTGAAGTAAGTCGGCATCGGGATCAATCCCGCGCCCACTGGATTTACGGTCAAGCGCGTTACCAATCAGGGTACCAACCACCTCTGCTTCAAGCATTATAGTTCTACTTTGTAATTCCGGATGTACAGCCTTGGAACTTGTCATCAACTTCGCAAGCGCTTGCCGCAAACTTCCTTTGATTTGTGAGAAGAACCGACACCCGATCGGATCGATCACATCAAGCGCTATCCACACGTTTGAATTTATGATGGCTTGTCGAGGTGTGGCAAGTCATCACAAATAAATGTTATTATTATCTATGTATTTATTTATTTACACTTTAAGTGAACATAATACAGAACTACGATAACGAAGCAAGTTGATATTAGCAAGTAATTTCAAAGTAAATACCCAAGAAACCAAATTCGGTCGCGAAATTTGCAAATCGGTCACAAGTAGTCACATGTGGTTGCCGTGTCCACACTGTGTGCACACAAAAACTCGGTCACAAAACACACACATTGTGTACGCTTTGCGACCAGATTTGGTCGCAGAGTGTACACACTGTGTGGTGAATGTGTCCGAACAGAACTCGGTCACAAAGCGCACATATTGTGTACGCTTTGCGATCAGATTTGGTCGCAGAGTGTACACACTGTGTGGTGAATGTGTCCGAACAGAACTTGGTCACAAAGCGCACACATTGTGTACGCTTTGTGACCAGATTTGGTTACAGAGTGTACACACTGTGTGGTGAATGTGTCCGAACAGAACTTGGTCACAAAGCGCACACATTGTGTACGCTTTGTGACCAGATTTGGTTACAGAGTGTACACACTGTGTGGTGAATGTGTCCGAACAAATTTGGTTCAAATTGTTCGAAATACGAGTATATTAGTCCACGCTATAAGTAGTTCTCAATCTGTTTCTTGTTCAGTCGTGTTTGTAGTGTTGAAGCGAATAGAATCCATGGCTTTTTCATATGTTGGAATATCTATAACTTTTATTCGGCATTTTATGCGCTTCCAACCACTTTCAGGCACACTGTCCTCGTTTCTCCTGGCATCTTCCAATCGTTTTACAGGATGAAATTTGTTTGGATTATAGCGTAATAGGTCAAAATTAAGGTTTCTGCGAAACAATGGACTTATTGGAAGTTGTATAGAATTTAATATAAATAAATATGACTATCACATTAATTTATTATTTGTTGTTAAAATTAATAATTAAAAAGGCGCGTTAAAAATAAGCCACCTACTTCACTAAATTACACGATAAATTTTGTTTCGCAATGAAATTCGGATATTATTTAGCTATACCCGTCCGTTTTTATTTTCATTAATATTATATCATGGCTGAAAAGTATTTTGGTGTTAAGAAATTTGTTGCACATCCATGTTAAAATTATAAATATATATATATTTATTTTTGCGGGAAACCGCAAATACGTACGCGCCAGCACCGGCGGGCCATTCAAGTGGTCATATTTTGGTTACAAATGCGTCCGAATGCGACCGGATTTGGTCGCATTTGTAACCAAAATGTGACCGAATGCGACCAGATTTAGTCACAAATGTTCCCCACTTTTGGTTGCGGTTTCGGAACTGTGTGCGAACAGCAACCGAATTTCCGATTAGTGTGCACACAGTAGTGTGCGAACGTGTGCGAACGGCGACCAAATTGCGACCGAAATGGTTTCTTGGGTATTACGTTATGTCATATTAGATCCATTATTTGATCATCCTGAATCAAAAAGGTAACTCTATGGTCATCGCATCAGTTGTAGGTACCTAAATGGCAAATATTATTAGTTGACATAAAAAAATCGTCACAAACTTTACGATAGAAGGTTGTCGAGCCCTGTTATTGATCTATACTTATATCCTCTTTTCAATCTCCCCAGTATAATAACATACTCGGAGATCCTATCAACATAATATCATCGGGAATTCGGGTGTAGATCATTGCTTCTACTCGTATATGATCTCTTTTTATAACCATATTAGGATTCGTATTTCCTCACGTGTCAAATTAGAAATGGAAGTTTACAAATGGCTAGAAAATAGAACCACTATCCTTTCTTCATATATTCATTTGATCAATACCTACTACAACTGCACAACTATGTAATAAGGAAATGAGGGGAATGCGGGGGAAGGCTCCCGTGATTTTTATTTAAGACTAAGTATTACACCACTATCTGAAAGCGGTGTATTGATTGTCGAGTGAATGGACATCCTAACTAGGGTTGTAACGGAGGCCTTCTTAGCGGAGGCGGATGCGGAGGGGATGAGTTTCACTTTCGCGGATACGTTGGTTAACGGAAGCGGAGGCGGAGGTGAAAGTGGATGTAGAAAAAATTGTAATTTGTGGTTCATTAAAACTATTAGAAGTACAAAGTCTTTATTTCAAATACGTACATTTAAGTAAACATATAAATAAACATTACCTTCTAGTAGTCAAAATTAAAAATTAAGGAGAGGTAAATTATATTTGACAAACAATAGTTTTGCAGCTTTGTCACCTTCCAAACGATTTCTAAATTAAATAAACCTCCGTTACAACTCCGCAAAAAATGTAAGGAGACGAAGGTAAGATTTCTTGCGGAACTTCCGCAGTAACGGAGGCGGAGGCGAAGTTCCGTTACATCCCTAATCCTAACCACTAGGATATAGCAGCTAATGCAGCAACTGGTTAGGTAAGGATAAACATCAAAATCAATTTAATTTGTACCAGTTTATTACCATTGTTCATAGATTTAATTTCATTGGCGTTTCACTAGCGAGATAAAATTATGGTAAAGTAATAATCGAACTGATGTGTATTAGCTACTATTTAGTAATACACCCTCTATTTATACCAGTAAAGTATATCAAGTTTATTATTAAAAATTTAGAAGCAAAGCTCCTTTACATTTAGGTATATCTTGAGCATTGTAGCATTAACTAGGAAAATATTTTTTACTCTATTGAAATCTTGAGTCCAGCAGATAGGTTCTTTACGAGCCCTGCATGAAACACATGGATTGACTTCTTCTTCGTTAGACCATCCCGTACATTCCTAGACAAAGGCTTTCTCCATTTGTCTCCATACCGTCTTGTTCTGTGCACACTGCCTCCAGGTAACACCGACATGTCGGACCAAGTCGTTTCTCCATCATGGCTGTGGTCATCCTTCACTTCTATTCGTTGTTCTAGGTCTCCAAGTTAACGGAATCTTTATCCATTTCTCTTCTGCGCTTCTGGCAACATCTCTAGATGACGATGCCCGTCACTAATAAAGCGTGTTGAAAATCCACTGACTGTTTTTTGCATTAGTGGCCGCAAGCGTGGAGCTGTCGCTGGCGCATTTGACTGTGGCCACTCGAATAACGCGGAATTGATCCGTCACTGATTACCCCCCCCCTCTTCCCTAGGTACACACACTCACAACTAATTCAATTTGATAAATTGTATTGCGGACCCAATCAATTAACTCGCCGAGTAAATTGCTGGCCAATAGATTACTATTATTTATTCGTATCAATTTATTAGTGTCCGACCGAAACTGGATTTTTAGCCGAAACCGAAACCGTAACCGAATATTCGGCTCCCCTTCTAGTTTCGGCCGAAACCGAAACCGAAACCGAAACTTAGGAATTTCAGTTGTAATTTTGAAAAAAAATCATTATAGGTACCCTGCTCTGATATCTAGTGTTTCCCTAAGATATATATTAGGAAACCACTTCATTTTCGGAAATCAATGTAAGCACAAAAGAAAGGAACCCATTAAACTACAACTTATGTCATCAGTTATGGCATAGGTAACACTAGGGGGGGACATAAAAAATGCAATTTTTCTTCGGGAGGTTAAGTAACGGAAGTTGTGGTGTAGTTTGCTAATATTTATATTCATGGGCGTCGCCAGCCTCGGAGCTAAAGGGGGGCAACAAAAATTTACAAAATTGATATAGGATGAAAAACGCGAAAATAGCGCCACAGGCTAAATTTTTTGTGCGACATGGTGAAGAAGGCCGTTATATGGTTTGATTTATTTGAAAATTACATAATAAATTGCACAATATTATGTACGAACAATGTTTCATATTTTCTCAAAAACCAATAAATAAATAATGCCGCAGGCTTTTTTTGTGAAACAATTGTGTATTGATGAATTTTTTATACTAATTTTACAAAATTTATGACATCGTGAGAAAATGTGCGGTAATAGTGTGATTTATTGTGAAGTCTTATCATGAAGTTTGGAAAAATATATAGCTATTCCAATCTCTAGGGGGGGCAGAGGCCCCCCCCTGCCGACGTCGACGCCCATGTGTATAGGTATTATCTTTGTACTAAAATAGGTATGTAGAATACAAAAATAATTATGAGTATTTTTCCTTTAGATGCACCTAGAAGTAGCGCCGCAGGCAAGTTTTTTTTTAATGGGCGAAGTGATGAATCTTGTTGTAGATAAGTAAAACACTTGGTTATGTTGTATCAGGGAAACGGCCGCTTAAGTAGCGCCGCAGGCAAAATTTTTGTCATAAGACATAAATGATGTGTATAAAATGGGTAGTGATATAAATCTAGTTCACTTTTGTAAAATAAAAAAAGAATCTAGTGTACAGAATACAAACACAAAGTGCGTGAACCTGTTCCGAAGATTCCCGACAATGCTCGATATAATACGGATGCTAGTTTCGGTTTGGCCGAAGGTTCGGCCACTTTTTGGCCGAAACCGAAACTGGTGCCGAAACCGGCTATTTTGGCCGAAACTGGCCGTAACCGAAACCGAAACCGAATATTCGGTCGGTCTCTACAATTTATTATACCACACGTAGGTATAGCTACCTACTATACTCCTCATACTCTTTGATGTAGATACAGTGGTCAATATGCCAGGAGATATGTTAATTATATTTCGAAAAAAAATAATAGAGCTTTTAATGAACTGTCCCCCACGAGAATGTCTAATGGTGGATTTCACCAACTTTAAAATAATAATGATAAATATATGCTCCTATCATAGGAATAGTGGACTATTTCTCATCTAAAAAGTTGGTGAAATACAGCATAAGTATATCGTGTCCAAAAGTTTCCTTGTTCTACTAAATTGGTCCTAAGTGTGCAGCGTGATCAAAATTTTACATTAAGGTAGTGCGTGTCACCAAAAAGGTATTTTTAAGAACTTATGTATGTTTCGACAACCTTACTAAATATGTTTTGCAAAAAAATATTTACATATTGAGTCTAGTTACAAGAGAAAGGTTGAATGTAATCTAGAGTCTAGCTTATAATACTGTTACAGATCTTTCATACTCGTAAGTGAATGAATGAAATTTATTTTTCCAGATATATATATAACAACATGCAAAAACGATGAATTCTGATATACCGCACCAGTCGCTCAACTATCTGGTAAAATTTTACTGCCTCACTAGACCGAACTCTGTTCTAAGACAGTAGACGCCGAATCAATTTGTGTACAGAAGTACACAAAGTAGTAGGGAAATATTCCTGGAAAAAACTCAAGGATCTTCAGCTCTTTGAAACTTTCTCAATTTGTCTGTCTATTATTGACTTGACAAAATCTTGTGTATAAATGAAGCTCATCTCAATGTTTAAGAGTAAACATGTGAAATAATATAAAGTTATTAGCAGCTACTTACCTTTGTATATGCATTAAGAGCGTAAGTGCGAGTACCACTACGTAGTTGAAGTCCGGAGTGGGTGTAAAATAAATTAAACTAGTCTGAGGGTTGTTTTCATAAGTGGGTGGTGATAATAATAATCAGTGTTACCAATAAAATAGTATAAGACATTTGTTATCTACTAATTAATTACTAATGATTCCAGAAAGAGAGTCATAATCAGGAACTAAAACCAGGATTGTGGGTGGACCACCATTACGGACGGATTGATGAACTCGTGAAACATATCGGTGTTAAATGGTTGTAGAGTCCAAGATAGAATATTATGGAAAGAAATCGAGGAGGCCTTCATCCAGGAGTGGACCGAAATGGGCTGAAAAGAGATTCCACAATGTGACAGGCGTACCTTCTTCTTTCTCAGCCAGCTATATCTCCATTGCTGGATGTAGGCCTCTTCCAACTCTTTCCAATCCTTTCTTCCCCACTTCACCCACTACCAGCGACGGGGACAATATCATTGGCCTATATTTTCTGAGGCCTTGCACCTTGGATTGCTCAAATTAGCTGAAGTAAATTAAACGATATCTAATGATATTTGTACCCGGAAACCTGAACATGGGAGTGTTAATTGAAGATGCATTTGTTCTTTAGTTGAGAGTTGCATCCAGGATCTCATGAATGCATATTTAATTGTAGCTGGAGTAACAGTCAAGATGGCTGCAGAAATGCACTCCAGAAGATCGCAGATAGTCTGCGCATACAGCATTATGACATGCATCAAACGAATCTTGCGCAAACCAGTTACCACAGAGTGAAAGAATCACCTATTAGTAAAGGGTTTCAATGTCATATATTTTTTTAAAATCCCGGTACCCATTTTACTTTTTTTCAATTTTCTCTTTCATACTTTACTCGTATTGGAGTATATAATATTTGAATGTCAGAAGCAAGCGCGGCTACTGATACCGGCAAGCGTGCACTGCGCTGCCACACAAAACATAAAAAAATAAATATTGAATTGAAAATTTAATCGTACCTCATACCATACATTCATCATTCTAATAATATTGCACGTACGAGTACCCATACTACTGTAGTGTGTGTCAATGTGTGCAGTGTAGCTGAGTTAAATCTCACGCATGCGTATTAAACCGCGTGCATAATTTCAGTTGCACTAAAAATTATCGATATTTGTATGAAGATCCGCAAATCCGCCGAGAATCGTGAAATGAGGGAGATAGATAAAAAGATAGATAGAAATTAACGCGTTAGAGAGAGACGCAGGCGGCAATGCACGGTCTCATCGATATAATTTAGAAGATGCGTGATTGGCGACGACCCGCTCAAATAATTATTTATTTGTAGGTAAGTTGTTAACGTTAATTAACGCAACTATAATGTTAATATCGATTATACCTCGTATTGATGTGTTGTGTCGAACACGACAACAGTACTGTGACTATTTGGCGCGTATTTTCATTGTTTACAAGTTGAACTCAGTAACTATTTTAAGTTGAATAAAAACACTTATATCAGTGCAATAGAACTAAAATTGGGCAGGTAAATGGTTTTATAATAGCATAGGTTACTGAAAGATTAAATAAATAGAGATACATTTTCTCAATATTTAACATTATCATCATAGCATTATATAATTCAATCGATTTATTAGATCGAAATCAAACCATAATTCGACAACTACTTTTTATAATATGGTTTCCGTACAGTGTGAGTCGAAACTTGGTTACTCTTAGAATACTGCGGCCCCACTCGCAGCCAAGTAGGAAGTGTTGGAAAATCTTTATCTTGTCTATGAATGTATACTTATAATGGGTTTTATTGATCGTTTGTCAAAGGTTTATTTTTTTGAAAAAAAAAATGCTAAAATCTTCCAAAAACGTTATTTTTTGGCTAAGCTTGGCGACGATGAGACCGGGGGTGCTCAGTTTACTACATTATTTTTAGTAAACACGACTACTATATGACTTCTTCTGTCACCTCCATGGTCTGGTGGGGCCGCGATAGTGGAATTGTGCCGAATATTTTTGTGGGGTTTAATACTGTTAGTCTGCAGTCGACATGGGACGAGGGTATGATACAGTCAGATCTTTTTCATTATTTTTTTCATTTATTTATTATCCAAAGCTTTACAAAGTAAAAATACAATAAAAAAGTACTGGATTTTATTGCCCCACTAGGCGATAGCCTGTTCCGGGGCAATACTATTTACAACATAAAAGTTCAAGGTTACATTGTATGTACAAAAAAATAAAGCAATGATAGAATACTGAATTATAAGCAAACGATCAAAGAGATTCGTGTAGTGATGATGGTATAATTGTTGAGAATCTTCTATAGGTAATTCTATAGGTATAGATAAATCTATCTGTCTATTTATCCCTTTACATCGCATCCCTTGCGGGGTAGATAGAGAGGACAAAAGTCTCTATATGTAAACACACTCTTGCACACATAGCTTACTATATATACCTACCTACCTACACACATAATATCTTATCAATTTAAAGCCTTCTACTCGGCTGCGAGTAGTATGCACTCCTTAAAATAATTTCACGAGCCGCCAGTGGTCAGAAGTGCTTGGTTGGCAGACATTGCGTGTGTCAATAAACCTGCCATTTAATAAACTGCCAATAAAGATTTTATTAATTTATCCACTTACTATTGTTATTTATTATCTTTTGATGACCCTGTGTTACGTGTAACCTTATGTTTGTCCATCCCTGTGAATGTATCTCCTTGTGTTGTGTTGACCAGTTGACTAGGCCCGGTTGCTCGACGAATAGGATCGTCGGCTGGTAACGAAAAAAATCGTAAAGATTTCTCACTATCCGTTGTGTCAAAATCGTTGTGTAATTACGTGTACTGAGGCACTATACTACTAGATGTTACCTAATATTGCTCTCTCGTTTGCGCGCGTATCATAAAGCAAAATGGCAAAAAAACCTTTAGTTATCAGTAACGGCCACCGTAATCTGCTGTTACTATTAGGGAACCTGTATAAATGTAGGAAGTCCTAATGGATAAAGCCATAGACAAAAATTGACCACAGCCAGCATTTCCGCTAGGTATACTAAATTTTATCTCGATGTAAAGTACGCTAATTTACCATTCGATTACATAGGTTATATTCTAAAGGTAATTTCCACAGTGATTATACACAATGAAATATCACCAGGATTCATGCAATTGTGGACAACCAACATGACACGCAATCATATGTTGGCGTTCACCATACATTTGTCATATATATACCTAGAAGGCGCTCAATGTTCAATAGTTCTTCCCACCTTTATATAGGTTCCTTAGTTACTATAGTGTTTCGAACAACCGGCCCTGAGTAGTGTTTATTTATGGTGTGTTGTTGTGCTGTGTGTAGCATAGCATCTCACTGCCTCGATGAAGGCTTTAATTAAACTCCACGTCTTGCTCATATAGTACAGAGAGTTACATACGTGTAGTGTGTAGTGTACTACACTACACTACAGTGTAGGCGTTAATTACACGAGCCGCCACTGGTTAGGGGTGATACGACCTACCACTGGCAGGACCAACAATGTGTGGAGTCAAATATCCTACAAAACAAATAAATCCATTTTTGAACCAATAAAATGAAATTATTTTTCCAATCTCTTGTCTTGTGTAAGTTTTTCTTGAAATAAATGTATTGTGGTAGAGAAATAATCTTATTTACTAAAATCATTTTTTGACTAATATTTGAGTCGGGTAATATCAAAAACAGTAATCTGACCTAAACTAAAAAAATGTTTTTACTAAATCGTTGCTTTGATGATTTCTGTATTTGAAACTTTTCAATTTAAAAAAATATTTATTTCTCTTTTTCATGATTGCTTTTGTTGGATATTCTATAGAAAGTTTGGAACAGAATCATATTGGGGTTAACTGGAAGAAATCGCAGTTCTGCGATAAGTTCGCCCTAGTGAACAACGTTTTATAACCTGTACTATGTCCATTTTTTTATATTTATATGTATTTGTTGTTCACTTAAAGTTTAAATAAATAAATAAATATTTCTGTTTTTGATAATATGCTTATTGACTGCAATTGTCACTAGAAGCGGTGGTTTGGATTACTCAGCGCCACTCATTAGATTGGCCCAGGATCGTGAGCGGCTTCGAGTGGTGGTCCTCCATCTCCGATAAGAGCGACACAATAAGAATAACAAACACCCTAATATAAAATTTAATTCTTGCACTTGTTTGAAAAGATAACAATAAAAACATGTTATATGGAGTAATATGAATAAAAATAACTTTATATAATAAATATTTTATTAAGTTTTACTTCTAATAATCAGTGGGTCAATTAGTATAGGGTGGACCATTAATCCTTGCACTTTTGAAATAGCCCTAAAAATAAAAATACAGTTTGTTGTATTAATAGAATTAGCAATTAGTTGAAATTACTGCAAATCCAAGATACAATAAATCGGATCAAAATGTTTTGAATGGATTTGCTTCGATTTGGTTTGCAGTTCAAGACGTATTGAGTGAATAACTTCTCACTTGTAATACTTGGTAATGTATACCAATTCAGTGTAGTTGCTTTGTACTTCAGTACAACAAGTCAAGTAGTATTATAACCAGTTAACTTTGTAACTAGCAAAGTTTTTCTGAAACTTTAATATTGATGTTTAATCGTACGGAAATGATTTTTATATTGAAGTATTGTTGCTATTTGACTCTACCATATTTCATTCGTCCATAATTCTTAGAAGCGAATTCTTCTTCAGGCAAATGTCTAATTCTTGTTAACAGAATTATACATACAAGTCACACTACTAAAATTGCAAAATAATAACATTTTCTCTCGAAGCTTTTTTTAATAAGTATGTGTTGTCTCTAGACGGTTTACAACAGATGGCCGTGACCTAACACATTTTTTAAACAAATACAAAGTGAAATATTGCATGTTATGATGTCACATTTTTTCAATAGATTTAAGCTTCTGTGACTTTCCACCACTTGTCACTTGGATTAACTATGACAACCATGTTGACCAGATTCATTATAAAGACAAACGTGTTTTGAGTAAGTACAACAAATTAGAGAATTTCATGAATGTTATGGAAGCAAAAACAGATAATTGTAAGGATAAGATAAAAAGTTTGGCGTTCTCTTCGCTCTATCTGTATTGCAAGGAATGCAACGTGAGGGTTTAGTTGTTTGGTAGAATAGAACAGTGCCCATTGGAACTCTTCTTTTCTTCTTCTTCGTCAGCCTACTCACGTCCGCTCCTGGACGAAGGCTTCCTCCATCTGCTTCCACGCCGCTCTATCCTGGGCTCTCTGGATTCAGTTGGTTCCCACGTATTGGCAACTCTTGTAACATTGGCAACTCATGTATTGAAAACTCAGTTCTCTTTTATTTGATGGAAAGCAATAATTCAGTAACTAATATGTAGGTATTGTTCTGTAGAATATACCCACCACCTATATTAAATATGGACAACACAAATTGATTTACCATCACTAGTGTGAAAGCATTTTCATGTTGTAGAGATTTGTAGAACTAAATCGACTAACACATGTATTGATTGTATAGTAATATAATAGATATTGTTAAAATAGATTTATTGAAGGCATCAGTGTATTTAGAATAGTTCTTGTGCTTCTTTTTTTATAATATTTGAGGAATAATCTTAATTATCTTAATTAGGTAATGTTCACTAGCGAGAGCTTTTTGGACTTTCTGATTTCTTCCAACTCATTCTCACGGGTTGCGGAGTGAGTGGGCGATGAAGTAATATAATCTGAAATAGTAAGGGTAAATAAATTCAAAAACTTGTATATCCTAAAACTATTTGTATCTATCCGTATAATAAAACTTTGTTCTGAGATATAAATAACGTGGTATAAACAAAATAACAGCCTTACTCGATTCTAGAGAAACGAATACGAAACGTGAAATGCATCCAATTTTCTTTGCCTTCCTTCCATTTCGCCTGTTCAGCCTTCTGGCAACCCCTTTCAATCAATTTCACGGAAATTGAACTCCATAGTAAGTGGAGTTGATTAGAACATTGATATTCTGGTACCGGCCCTGGGGAGAGTAAAGCCATTATTGGGCGATTAACCCCCTTATATCGACCCTTAACTTTATTTCCACTTTTATTAGGATTACCAATAATACACATACCTACACAAGTACACAATATAGTACCACCACTACTACATAAAATGGCATTATTGGCTACAAATAGTAATTATACCGTAGGTACTATAAAAAGTACAGTTTTTTTATATATCGTGGCGATCCACAGTAGGTGTAGGTACCCACTTGTCCATTAGGAGGTCCCGTATGGAGATTTTTTACGGATATCGGAACATTCGGAACACAAGAAGTGTCAAAATTTAGGCATTAACGAGTAGTTTCAGACTGCATATTTGGTTTTTAATTATGATACTACTTTTAGACCTCTGTCGAGTCCTAAAAATGTGAAAAAAAAATCAGGTACCTACAACTACTTTTTTTTAGTCTTCACTTTCATTCTCGTCACAACACCAGTCTTGCAGTCACTCATTTCCCTAATAACCTCGTAAGCTAAATTATTTTTAAAATTATTACTCGTGTATATACTGTTTCCTGCCAAAACGGAACGTTAAGGTGTTAACATTTTTAACATATATTTTTTTTCTTGAGGTTCACTGTCTTCACAGTTTCAAATATCGAACAGAATGATCAGATACATAGAATTATAGTAACCATGCTCGTAACTGGTAAACAATTTTATGAGACTACATTATTTGGTTGTATGATTCTTTGGTTGTATTTTTTTATACTATAGGGTGGACCAAAAGTCTTTGCACTTTTGAAATGCCCATAAAAATAAAAATACAGTTTGTATTTAAAAAATAATTTATTAATAAGAACAACAGTAGCTGGGAAATTCATTTACTAAACACCGTATCATTAAGATGTCCTCCATCTTGCTGCTGGCCCACCTCATATCTGACCCCTAATTTTTATCAAATATTTCTATACAAAGCGTAGGTATGTTTCGAAAATTTCAAAACCAGATTTCCTCTTGAATATTTGATTTCAGTTGGATTATTATAGCTAGTTTATTTACGTAGACCTTATTTTTTAGATAAGCCCATCAAAAAAATAGCTGGGGTTGGGTCCGGGCTGCGTGAAGGCCATGGAATATCTCCTCTCCGCGAGATTATTTTGTTCTGGAACTTCTCTCACACTACTCTATAGAGATACTCCATGACTTCTCAGCAGCCCGGGTCTAATCCCACCTGGTTTTTTATGATGTTATTTCAAAAGTCAGGTCTACGTGAATCAATCAGTGACAATACATCAACCAAAATTGAATATTCGAGAGGAAATTGTCAATACTTCACGCTTAGGGCCGAATTTCTTAGAAAAAAATCATACCCAGATTTGAGGAACGTCAGCGGCAAGATGGCGGACATCTTGGAGATATTGTGTTTAGAAAAAGAATTTCCCGTTTATTGTTGTTCTTCTTAGCCAAAAAATAATTAAATACCAACTGTAATTTTATTTTTAGGGCCATTTCAAAAGTGCAAGGACTAATGGTCCACCCTGTATTAAAGATTGAATAAATACATAAATAACTGTTCCATCTTAGTCTTGATGTAAATATGAATTATGGAGGTACATGAATACTAACTGTTTTGTTGGTGATCGATATTGATCTGTAAAATGTAATATTATTGTAGATTCTACCATCGTGCATCATCAGGTTAATAAATCAGATACCAAATTGATTAAATTAAATATTATTTTCTTATTTGGATCGAATCAAGTATCTGCTAACATAATATTACTAGCTGAGTTACCCGTGCTTCGCAACGGCAAATTTGACAAAACAATCCGGCATACTTTATAGGCTTGAGCTGAACAAAATGTGATTTACGATCTAAACTTCTTTTCCAACGCCTTTTCATATGATACCATTCATGACCCCACGCAACACTTGCATCCCCTCATCATGATGGCATCTTAGGAAAAACTTTTTCTAGGAGTATATTATCGCAAATGTAATTCTAAATTTAGACAGCAATCCGTCGGTAAATGCAGGAGTTATGCGAACTTTTACAAAAAAAACGACTTTATTTTATATATTAGATTACAGTGGTAAGCTAACTAATATAGTACATAGGTACAGCAGAAGTAACATAACTGATAACATCTTGTAATAATAATATTATAGTCAAGTGGTAGTTGAGTTGTGCTATAAAGGGAATTCATTGGAGGTAATTATATTGACATTTATAATAATAAAATACCTAGGTACCGAATTAAGGATGCTCCATTGTAAACTGATTTTATAAAAATATTTTGTGAAATAAGTCAACTGTTTTTAAAGATGATGGGATAAAGCAGCGGTTGCCAAACGGTGGTCCAATTAACGTTGTTGTAAAATCTCACCTTCTTCTTCTTTTTGATGTGCCCTGTCAGGTCCCTTTTGACATTGGCAATCACTCTGGAAAAGGCTTCCCTGTCTTGTGTGACCCAGAACAGCTCCTTCACACGTCTCATTTCGGTCCAGTCCTTTATGTTGCGCAGCCAAGACGTTTGGCTTCTACCTGGACCACGATGTCCCTCGATCTTCCCCATGAGTATATGAGATCTTACGGACCTTAACATTTTAAAACTCACCTGCGGCCTCAATCATAGAATCGACTTTTCTAGGAAAAAGGGGCTGAATATTTTGAGAGTTTTTTAAGTAGAAAACTTTATTGCAGCCATAGACTGCCCGGAGGGAAAGGGAGGGGGGTGCAGCTGTATTCAATTTTAGGTGGCGTCCTCCTGGAAAGCTTTTGGGTATTTACCAATCTCCAGGAATGAAACGGCAGAAGAAGCAAAATAACTCACTCAAGATCATTCGCAAAAATGTTGTATTGCATTATTTTTTTCGAGGACTCATAGTCAGAGGAACTTTGTAAGTTGAATAAAAACGTGCTTTTGAGGTTATTTCTGCTAATAATTTTAATTAGTTTGTGACAACCCTATTATCAGTACAAAATCGATGAACGTGCGTTGTTATTATAATATTATGTGAGTAATGAAGGCATTTTTTCCCTTGCGTCACGTAAATGGTAATAGTGACAGAAGCAAAGCAATAAAATGACAGAGTGATGAAGGAAAAACAACTTTAATAACTTTGTAAATTGGTTTCGGTTCGCGGTATCGACTCCGTACATCGCAATAAATTGTTACAAACAGGGGTGGACTGACAAGGTCATCGACGATTGTAATTTCGTTAATGAAATTTGGAAAGCAAACAAATTACATTGACTTAAAATCGATTAAATATATTACAATGTAAATGGAACCGCTATGCCAGTGGTCGTCGTAACCATGACTTATTGAATTTTTTTCTTTTATATGGGTGTACGTGTCCTTCTAGATATCTTTTTGCTACCCGCGATGACGACATTCTCTGTATATTATTATATTCCGTTCATCTAACATCAATCTAACACTATAAACTACCAACATTTCGTTAACATGTTCGACACTAACATTATAAGATTGATTACGCGGGATAGCAAGGAACCTATTTTTTCAATTTTTTTTACAGTCAATTTCAGTTCAATTTATAGAACCTCCAATTTATTCAGTATCTACATGTAATACATAAACACATTTCAGACGCTAAAAATTCTTCGCGATTTCCACTGATTCGTGAGACAATTAAGAAATTTCTCTATCGTATATTGTTAAAAAAACGTCAAAGTTTTATTTTCACGTCAATTCAAATCCTTTTAGGGAACAATATTAGCGAACAAAAAAATATTTCATTCGAATTAGGAATTCTCATTCAAACGTCTGTAAATTTGTTCGATGATATGTGAAGAAATTCAAATAATTATTCTAAAGAAATAAAAGAACGAGAATCTATTTTTTTGGAACTGTCCGTGTTGGCTAAAGTATTCAAAAATGTAGTGGTCAACTTTCGTCACCCCATTTTAACGACGATATGAACTGTCTTTGATCCTCTAATAATAATAACAAAATTAAACACTACATGCCTAACTGTGTTAGCGCTTTTGTCGCAACTGCCCGTAGGCAAATTGATAGCGTAATTTTGAGTAAAAAAATAAATTAAAATACATAACGTATTCTCGAATCTGGATAGATAGCAACGATAGCAATAAAAAATACATCAAAAATCTCTCAATTAAATAGTGTATCTAGCGCCATTGGTGGTAGAATTCAAAACTAAAATGGGTTGCAAGAGTGAAAAACAACTAATGTTGCCCTTCACTCTTATAAAGAATGTATTTTCTTTGAATACCTATGTACATATATTGTACTTAATAGTAAACAGCGCCAGACCTTAGGAATAATTGGTTCAGATAGTATAAGACAGGACGTGCGCTGACTCCTGATCTTGTGTAGAGAAAGAAATGCCAACATTATTCATCTTACTTTTATTATTTGTAGTAATAGTGTGGCTTCGTGATAGCCAACTGAATGAATAGAGCTCTAACATATTGTAATCATGAAGATATTGGCGAACTTTGTGGGTAATTATCAGTCGAATGGGTTTTAATTCTAGACTTAGAATAGATGTGGTCGGTAGCATGGTTGGTAACGCGCTCGACTGTTAATCCAGTGGGCGCGGGTTCAATCCCCGACCTACTCCACTTCACAACACAAGCTTTTAAGTTTTCTGTGAAGTGTACAAAGATGTATTTGGGTTTGTTTTGATAAACCCAGATACATTTTATTAAAAAAATAAAATAAAATTTAAATTTAAAATTAAAAAAAAAATTAAAACAATTAAATTTAAATTTACAACTTGATTTTTTTTAGTGCATATGGCAAAAGACCTGTCAACTACAAATTTAGAGGCAAATCTCTTACCCAATTGGCAGCGTCAGCAGTGACCCCGTGAATTTCAGTTAGACTTGAACTATCTTAAAACTATTCAGTTAGACGTGAACTCTCTTATGTATATAGGACGATCGAAGGTTAAGATTAATGAAAATAAATTAAAACCGTTTTAGATTTTAGATATGTGGAGAGAAAGGCTGATGACAGGATGGTGGAGAGAATATGATCTAAAAATTAGAAAGTTTCAAAGCGCGGTTGCCGAATGGCATCGAATTCTAAGAATTTGTGTACACGTACCAGTGTTTGCATGTTTTCGTGTACATCTCACAGTAAGCTGAAGGGTTATGATGAAAAATCTTTTTTGAACGAGCAGAACCTAATTGGCGGTTTTTGGTTATAATGTTATTACAAGCATACTAGGAAAAAGAGAGGTTTCGTTTTAAACTTGGTGAAAAACGCTTTAACTTTTGTCGATAAACTCTTCGGGTATTCCTTTTAAATCAGAAACGTTCTTCATCAAGTCGACACAATATCAAAGTTGACACTTGTCTCCTCTCCAGTCCAGCCCTGTATAGAAGTATATTATGATTTTATGTGTTTACTGAATTCCTTTTAATTTTAATTATAAATCTTACTTTCTTTATTGATTATAAATATCTTATTAAGAAGGCGATGTTTCAATACTTATTTATTACCGATAGATGGAACGGAGAATACTGAGTAACTCATTTTATGGTGTAAGATATTAAGGTATATACTCGGAATTGAATAAATGTAGATTGTTTTCGTACCACGAATTACACTTTTCTTCAACTGTAATATAAAACTATGCAATATTATTTATTTATTAAAAAACGCACAAAATAAACCCACGTATAGACAGACAGTCATACAGTTTTACTGACAAGAGACTATAACGTTCCCCTCACAATTATCTGCATTGCATTTCACATTTTTATTTCAATCAAAACTAATACTAAAAACGAAAACTAATCAAATTGACTTATTTGGACATGCTGGGCTTTTTTTAAATCGGCATTGTAGCCATAAAGAACGAGTGATCTCTGTCATATTGGGCCTTCTGGTAGACAAAATGTATCTAATAGCCTCTTCCTTGTTCTTGTCAAAAGAGGTAACATGCATTTTTTGGAACTAAAAACGACGCTGAGGAAATGTGTACTAAAACGCTTCAAATTAACAGGTGCATATGACCACATCACGAATGCCGGGGTGCTCAGCAGAGTCGAAGAAGGTAGGCACCTACTTAAAACCATCTCCGAGAGACGTGCCCGCTGGATTGGCCACGTCATGCGCGACACGAGGGTCTCCTACATGACATAATAGAGGGAACGGTTGAGAAGACAAACCACAGGGGGCGCCCCCGACGGCAGTACCTGGACCAGGTGTACGAGGACATGAACTACGCCACATATGTCGAGCTGAAGAGAGCTTCGGGAGACAGAGAAGAATGGAGAACAAGATGTAGGAATTTGTTGCAAACCAATCCGCAGGATTGAAACTAGAGAAGAAAATGCTACGAATAGGTAGTTGTAATAAGAGAGTTGATTGGCGTATGCCATTAAGTGCCGTAAGTATTTAACTCAGTTTATTGTTGCAAAAATAGTTTTTGTAGCCACACTGCATACATTGTAACGACTTACAAAAGTACAATAATGGTTACTTATTATTGTAACTTTAATGTTATTTTTTATTGTTTATTCCATCATTAACACGTATCCTTCAACATTACAACACATTATTCAGTGATCCATAAAAATAATCAATA
Source organism: Ceraclea dissimilis (assembly GCA_963576895.1). Lineage (NCBI taxonomy): Eukaryota > Metazoa > Arthropoda > Insecta > Trichoptera > Leptoceridae > Ceraclea > Ceraclea dissimilis. The sequence continues at coordinate 19,121,779 of OY756360.1, forward strand.
AAATTTAAAAACTTAGCACGAATAATTAATACCTATAATTTGAAGAGAATGTAGGGTTTGCACGACATGCGGACTTTACGGAAGCGGAACACAAGGTAATCTAGACATAATATTGAAAGATTGTATGTTAGCTCTAAAAACAATTATGACTATGAAAGTCAGTATTTATTACGATCTCGGACGCAAATTTTTGTCAACCTATAAAATCAAGCATTTTCAAAACTTTGAAATATTTGGAACACATTAATAGACGATTTCTTTCGTTTTCTCTCTAGTATAGATGTCTGGCCGACAGGGGTCGGATAAGTACCTAACCGATGTGGCGGAAAGGGTCGTTAGCCTTACATGGAGCTGGACTGGGTATGTTTTCAGGTGCCAAATACTTCCGATAGACAAAAAGATAATAGAATGGCGACCAAGAACAAACCGAAGAAGGCATGGTGGTCTGAAGATATAAGGAAGTGGGCCGGTGGTGGATGGATGCAGTGTGCCCAGAACAGGGAGCTGTGGAGGACCAAAGGGGAGGTCTGTGTCCAACAATCGACCTAAGTGGCCGCAGAAGAAGAAAAATAACAATTGTCGATTTTGTCCAACACTCGTGAGGGTAAAGACAAAATAAAGCAAACTAATAGAGTCCACGCTGATAGCCCTAGGGCAATGAGTCCTCGATTCTTAAGATGCATTTTTTACACCTCCACCAAGTCAGGTTAAGATCATTTTGCATTTCAACTCATCCTTGACGGATTCCAGAGTTGGAAGAATTCTCGTTTTCTGATAATTAATTGTTGTAACATTAAAACTCTTATGGAATAAAAAAAGAAACATCCGATGGGCATTCATAAAATGGAATGGTCTTTTAAACATGTGATAATCTATAAATGGACAAAAATATTTACACAGGTCCGTAGTTTCAAACTTGAATTTTAAAAAATTGCCTAGGTGTGTAGGTAATTTAGCGAATGTGTCAAAGGATTCAACTATTGTGCCGGTGCACTGTCATGGAATCATGGTTAAATTTAACCGAAAATGAAATAAGAAATGTAATACATTCGACCACTTACTACACTTCACGACACAAGCTTTTCAAGCTTACTGTGGAGTGCACAAAAATGTATTAACTTGGGTTTATTTTCAAAATTGCCCTTTATTTTTGCGGATCAAAATGCAGAAAATTTATGAACTAAATATAACTATTAACTGCTTAACAGCAGTTAGTGACTCTCAAAATCTCATTAAGGCGAGCCGAGTATTATGCAGTTTTTCTGTAGGTAATGTGTTCTGATCGTAGGCATAGGTAAGAGTTATATATACATGTCTGTGCTAGAAAATATTTAGCGTAGTATTGTTGGCTAGTTGGAAAATATTTAGCGTATTTTAACATTTAAAATACGTGTAAATAAAAGAAAAGATTTGGCAAAACTTCTCCTTGCTCCGCTCCTGAATCATTAAATTTTTTATCTCCCTCGGCCCCACATGCAGCCCATTTAGAGGACATAATTACGTACTTCCCTTATATGGCTGTGGCGCAAGGAATCCTCAAATCGTTTCGACTTTAGTGGCCAGAGTTTACTCGCAGATTTGAAGCCATTATTAATTAAATAGTTTTTCAAAAGACGTTGGCGCAATAAACAGTTTTCCATGAAGAGATCGTAAATTTTTATTTCGCCTGCAACGAATTCAGATTCATTAAATCAGTCATTGCCAAATTTTATATACCTCTGACAAAAAAGGCTTTGATTTTTTTTTTATGATTAAATAAACCTTTTTCAATGGAAATAGTCACGCACAATTCTTAAATAGGTGTATGTTCTATTTCTTGCACATGAAAAGTACAATTTCATAATTTATCTTTAAAAAATCACAATTAAAAAAATGTTTGACTATTTCCATGAAAAAAGGTTTATTTAATCACAAACAGTTAATTCAAAGTCAGTGCACAGCCACAGATATTTGATTATTTTGGGGACCTATAATTTACTGTTTTGTGAGTAGTAATAATATTGTTATTAGGTAAATAAATAAATAAATCTTATTAGATACAGCCAAAGGGCGGACTTATTACAAAAGCAATGTCTTACTGACAATCAACCCGAGAAAAGAAAAGAAAACTTATACATACTCAAATCAACCATAAAGTAAATAAATTGGTACTTTTTTCTTTTTTTTCTAGTAGGTTATATATAAACCAACCCTATGCACACAATATTATGACGAGAATAGGTCCTATTTATCACTACACGACAAATTGGTCTTGAATCTAAAGGTGTATAGATTATAGAGGGATGAAGGAAATAATATACTGTACAGAGGTGAGAATAGATGAGAGTTATAGTTGTATAATAATTACCCACAGGATCAGGTTTGATCACCCACTCCCCGCACCACCCAACACCTCCCCTGGTGTCAACATACTAACGACTGACAGCTAACGATATCGAAGAAATCGACAACCATTTTGATGTAATGGAATTAAATGAATAATGTATCAACAAAATGACGTCCGTGAGGTCCACTTCCCCTTCTGAACGTTTCTTTTAAGGGTACAACGAGGCAGTTGTATGAGAACAACTTCCATGTGCACTGGGTGGTGCATAGTTTTGTAAGTAATTCATACTTACCTGTCGCTGTTTACTACATAATGTACTCGATGATAGAATAATAAAGGATCTACATTAGAGATTGCCTTAGAGTGGCGAAGAGTGGATTTATGTACAAGAAAAGCCAGTACTATAATTTTTATTGCATTATGTCAAACTAGACCTATTGTTTTGTCATCCTAAATCAAAGAGGTAACTCGATGGGAATCGAATTTTTAGGACCTTTCTTGCTGCGGTGTATTTTCTTATACATCAAAATGCAGTCCAAATCGACAATTCCGTAGAAAAGTGAGATTCAGATAGGGTTTATCCTAAACAAACGAGAATACTCGCGTTCGCGTAATAGATCTTGCTTTTGGCTTGAGTCAACTGGACTCCGGTTTCGTTCGAAAAATTGAGTTTTATCTAGTGACATAATTATTCCTATGGCAAAATATTGAAATAAATCTGTCCCGGGATGGGATACCCTTTGCGTTATGAGGCGATACTATTGTTCTTCTGAATGAGGTATGTACGTTGGTTGATAAAAGGTGCATTGTATATTCAATGTAGCTACTACAAGTTTAGTTATTGACCTTTTCAAGAGTGAGTCATTTCTATAATGAAACAAAATCCTTTGTGTTTCGTATTTATACTAAGCCGTCCTAACAACCAAATCATTGTCTGTTCAACTAAATGAGTCCATACTGACTTTTCAAGCAATCTTCCATAGTTGCTACCAGTGACGAAGAGTGGATTTCTGCAGAAGGGAAGCGGGGCTAACATTTCTTATTAGATTAAGTCAGATTAGACACTAGTATACCTATCATTTTATCCAAAAGGTAACTCGATGGGAATCGTGTTCTTAGAAAGCTTCGCGCCTGGTTGCTACTTAAATTAATCTCATATTTGAGTACTACAAATAACTAGCCCGTAAGTACTGTTATATCGTTACTAATAATTAATTTATTGAAAGATAAATAGTAGAAAATGGAAAAAAAACATTCATGGATAGATTTTATTCCAATGTTTAAATGTGACACAGAAACCAATGGTTTTCCAAGAGTGTAAAATAACGAGATGGTTCGTTACCGTTACGGGCCATCCGATACTCAAACGAGCGAATATTGGAGCACAATCAAAAGTGTTCAAACTCGTTATAATATCATACTAGCCTAACAAACTCAGTTTACTTTTAGCACATCCCATCCTTCTCAATAATATCTCCTCACAGTACAGCACATCACGACAATCATCACCATGGAGACTATTGGTTGACTTTGAAGAAGCAATTTCTTTGTAATGTGTTTATAGAACATCGTGCTTTAACAATGGGCACCCATGATTCTCATATAAAAATGAAGGACTGTTTGTAAAACAACGGATAGCAATATGGGTCATACCTATTTACTGCATGAAGGATGACTGGAACGACTTGGTGATGGACGATGTGATTTTTTAACTGCAAAACATGAAATTCTTTGTTCTTGTAACAGAATTGAAAATACCTGCTTGAACGCATATTACTTAAATTATACACATAATATTGCTATGATTAACATGATAATAGCAGGTGTTTTTTTACAGACAGGAACATATGAGTTACTGTGACTGTACTAGATTGTAACGTGAGTTCAAAAACGAAAAAAAAGGAACTCTGAAATAGGATCGACTGACGATATTATATGCAAGGAGAATTTAAAAAAGGAAAAGACTGGAAATATAGAAAAGAGGTATATATCCAGCAGTGGTAGGTTGGCTGATGGAAAAGCTTTTATTCCCGTTTTACAAAACCAACAAACCATCGGGCTGATTTTATTCGATTAATACGTAACTGCAAGATCCCAGTTTTAAAGAAAATGTATAGCAGTGTGTCCATCCTTGCAGTGAGTCTTCTCCAAGGGACATTAAGAGTGTTCAGAGTAGTTTCGGGGGGGATTTGTTGAGGGCAACCTTTCCGGCAAACCTTATAAGCTCTCCCGTGGATAAAAAATACCACCATACCATACCATACCCTCACGCCACCTCCCTTTCGGGGTAGGCAGAGAGAAAAATAAAAAAACATAAAAAAATGCTTAAAAAACTGGATGACATAGGAACCGAAGCTTCTGAAACATCCAGAGGTGGAGATGGGTTTAGCGTTAATGGAGTTTTTTTAACTGAATATTTCTGTGATTGGAAATTCCGTTTTTTTCAGTTAATATTATGTTTATGCTTCCTCAACGAAATTGGAACCTATAGTACAATCAATCTGAAATAGGGAGTTAAACTCCGTCAAAAGAGATGTATGAGTACGTGAGTATGGTGCAGGGGTGTCAAACTCAATTTTGTAGAGGGCGATATATTCAATTTAGAATGTGTAGGCGGGCCAGATTCAAATAAAAAAAAATGCACTGAAATATTACTTTTTTTATTTAATTTATGTGCGTCGCCAGCCTCGGAGCTATAGAAGGCAACAAAAATTTTAAAAATTGACCGCAGGCGAATTTTTTTGTGAGTCATAGTGAAGAAGGTTATGATGTAGTTTGATTATTTGAAAATGTATATAATATTTTGCACAATATTTTGCACGTAAATTTATTTTTTATTAAAAAGTGATAACAAAATAGCGCCGCTGGCAATTTTTTTATGAAACTGATGGATTTTTGTACTAATTATGAAGAGAAAAAGATGTTCATTTGTAGAGGAATCAAGTGAAGTCTAAAAACATGATTCTTCTTTCTGTGATCGCGGGCCGTATTGATACTGCCCGGGGGCCGGATGCGGCCCGCGGGGCGTATCTTTGACATGGCTGGTATAGTGAATACGGTATAGTTTTATAAGTATTAAATATATGTTGTTTTACTGTCAGCCTCCTATATAAAACACCTTCATTAGATGTAATTTGACATATGTATCTTCCTAATGCCGTCCCTATATGGACGTCTGCTCCGCAGTTCAACCATCTTCACAGATTCCACGACTATTCAATATGGTTCCAATACTAACCAATCATTACTGACAATCCATATACTACATTTCTACATGTGGGTTCACGTAGCAGTGCCTATGAAAATTATTATTGAATTCATCAACGGATCGCGCATTAAAATATTTCTCATTGAATTTTGAGAAGTTTGTCCTGATGGTGTGTACCTACCAAGTAAAATGAAGTAGATTCATCTATATCTACAGTAGATATTACGTTTACCTGGTTACTTTTAGTTTTTTGTTACTATAAAACTTTAATTCATGCTGTTTTTCATGAGAACTTATGAAAAGGAATTTACATTGTTTTTATTAACATTTTTAAAGATGTTTGTTTTTCATGCAAGATTTTCTTTCTCGACGCTCGTTTCTATTTTTTTTACGAATTTCCTAGAAGAAAGGGTCTAGTTGACTGTGGAATATTATACCGTAAATGACTTACACTTCTTATTTCTCTGCATTACCGAGTCTCTTCGGTTGCTTGTCTTGGTCGCGTCGCGACGCTTCAAAAATATGATTGTAAATCTTTTCAATTTCTCGAATTGCAGTGTCATTTTCTTGCTTTCTTTATTTAACGAGGAACAAACACTTTGTCAAAAAAATTTCGAGCGTTTTTAATTTACGTCGTTCGTAACTTTCAAACGAATAAAATAATATAAATTGCACGATAGTATGAACGCACCGCTAAATGATAGCGAATGCCCATCACGTACAATCGAAGATATGAACTTGATCTTCATGTTGACAGAAGCATAGCATAATTATTATTATATTATTAGTATTAGCTACCACAGTAACATCTAATACTAAACCTAGTTGGTGGATGCCATGTGGTATAACCACCAAGGCATCATCCACCGCTCTGTATGGTTGAGGTATGTGGTCCCTGCTGCCCGCTGGACACCGGTTGCCATAAGATAAGTTAATGGTCACTAATACTTTTATGGCTAACGTTAACAGTTTATTGGATCAATAAGTATAATAATACTTAGTAACAATTAGTTATGATTGTAACTGAAATCACTGCTATTTATATAGAAAATAATATTTTTGTAGAACTCTAATATGTCGTGAATTCGCCTGTTTCAATGGATGTATGGTGATTAGACTAATTAGTGGCTTCACTTTTATATGGATCACTGATATTAAAAAATCAATCTCCCAATCCGTATGTGGTAATCGCGCATCACTTTTATGTTCAGATATAAGATGGTTCACCGTTTGATCCTTTGATTTTTAATTAGAGAATTATTCCATAAATGTGAACCGTGTACGATTGGCATTAGATAGATAATTTGTAAAAAATCTGCTGGAGTCGCTGTGTCTTTTACCTTAGAAAATATCAGACAATTTACAGCATTATGTATAAAAAACTACAGAAATAAGCAGTCTCAAGTTTCAGTGTATTTCGTAAGTAGATAATTTTAGAATTATATTTTATCAAAAAAAAAAAAAAAAATACAAAACTCAAATTTCTAACCACTGTAGTCGGAAATACGGAGTAAAACTATTATATATTATGTATTGGTTTGTAACTGTTCTTTTGAATCTGGATTACATTAAATGCTACTGTTATTTTTATCACTTATGCGATGTATCTTATTTTTCCACTGACCGAAGATCGTCGCAATATTAATGAGATATCAATTTATTAAGAAAATAATAATTGGATTGATTTTATTTATTATAACATATTTCAGTACCTACCTGCATTATATTATTATTATACATCGTATTTAATTGGAGTATTTATCTACAAGTTCTTCAAACATCCGTTATAAATCTATAACAAAATTATAATTAGTTCTATCGGTTTTCTGAGCTCGTTCTTAGTTCTAATACCAATACTTTTTTTTAATAATCTTAGGTATCATTATTGTTATCACCTTCAATAATTCAATATAATCCAAAGAGCACAAGTGCCCTTCAACCATAGGCATTTTTACGAGAACAAGGATTGGTTACAAAAGTCCAAAAATCCTCACTTTCTCTGATATTTAGTGTCGATACATTGAACCAAATACATAGCTAGAGAATGACCGTAAAAGATTTTATATACCTTGTATAGATTTCTAAATAAAAATAAAAAATGTGAAAAACACTTCTGGCCTTTTTTCCGAAAGTCGCAGAGAATTTATTTTTGTATTTATTGATAATTTAAAATCTATAGAATTAGTCCAAGAGCCCGCTGCTTAATTTATGACGTATCTGTTTTTTGATCGAAATGTGGTATAAATGATAGCTTACCAATAGGGTATTACATCGCACTAGGGTTGCCTATCAAAATCTTGCCGCATCCCCCCCTGCCCCCCCCGAAAAGGTCCCTCTTCGCGGTTTTTCGCATTTTATAGGAATATGGTAAGAGATAGGAGAAAACAGTCAATCACAAAAATAATCCTTGATAAATTCTCTACAAAAAACGTTAAGTCAATTTTTTCATAGGACTAGTAGTTTACCCGCAATGGCCGGTCAAAAAACAGGCTATTTTTTGAAAAAATAAAAAAAATGTTTGATTTTTTTTCTTTCATATTCTTTCACCCATTATTACAAACATTTTATGGAAAATAAAATTTGGCCTGCGGCGCTATATCACTGGTTATTTTATGAAAAACAAAATTTTAAGAATTTCCGTCACTGAGTTTTATTTCAAAAACTCCGAAATTATTAGATGTATGAACACAAGTTATAGCTCGTTTTGTAGCTAAGACTATGGTTATTAATTTGTTCTCTGACTATTTTCCTGTAGCTCTTATCAATTTTCAACCAATTTGGTTTAAATACATTTTTTTAGTATTTTAAATGAATTTCGGTTTTGGACCGGCCATTGCGGGTAAACTGCTAGTTTTACGAAAAAAATGACTTAGCATTTTTTGCAGAGAATTTAGCAAGGATTATTTTTGTCATTGACTACTTTCTCCTATCTCTTACCATATTCCTATAAAATGCGAAAAACCGCGAAGAGGGACCTTTTCGGGGGGGGCAGGGGGGGTTGCGGCAAGATTTTGATAGGCAACCCTAGTGCGATGTAATACCCTATTGGTAAGCTATCATTTCTACCACATTTCGATCAAAAAACAGATACGTCATAAATTAAGCAGCGGGCTCTTGGACTAAATGACCACAAAAGTGTTTTAGGGTGAGGCGTAAAAAGTTATTTTTAACATTTTTTCATGACATTTTGAACCTTAATGCGGCGGGATATTTTCCGTGACAACGTGACGTCATTGTTGGGTCAAATTTTGACATACTGAAAGTTGTCCGCATCCCAGAAACAATTGCGGAAAAACAAACAATGATCAGACATAAACGTTGTATTCTTCTCTTCGCAACACAAGTGTACGCACATTTAACTAGGATAGGTAAGTGAAAAATAATGATGTTGGAAACAAGTGGACTGTAGGAACTTAGGATTTGTTGCCACTTACCTTGCCGCTGATTCCCGGTCTTCTTTCATAGTCATTCAGTGCACTGATTTGATCTTTTAATTAGTCTTTAATTCAACTTTCAATTCAATATTATTATTCTCCCCTACGGGAATTAACACAATCATAACATAAACTTAACATTTCCCCTACGGGAATTCACTAAATTCAACATACGACGATTTTCACAAAACAACGAACTATAATCTTCAATTATTTTCAACCATGTTCTTTTCAACCTCAAACTCAATCTTCTTAAAACAAAATCTCACTCCTTTGTTCCATTTCTTCAGTGACAACAAAAGGATTTGAATTAGGAATGGAATTTATATTAGGATAGGTAGGATTGGGAAATCATAGACAAAGTATGCACGTACATAACCGCCCACTCAAATTTTAACAAAATTTGCAATGAGTTACTAAAAAGAGATCTGTTGAGCAAACTGTGACACCCATAACGAAAACAATAAAAACATAATATGCATTAGCATTGTATACAAACCAATAATAAAACTCTCACGAGTACAAATACAAGTCACCACGTCTTACTCAAAGCTTATGATCAACTGAAACAAATAAATACGTCATACAATAAACAAAATTCATCTAGCATCCCATCCAAACCTCATCACACCAATAATCATTCCCATCCACCATCACTGAAACAATCAACTTAAAACTAAATTCTTAACATATCTTAATTCTAAACATGCAATATATTATATACAAATTTAATCTACATTCAAAGGACAAAGCTTCACTATAGGCCTTACGAATATACCATCTGAAGACTTGACTTTTACTACTCTGACCACACCATCTTTTCCTGGCATGATTTCAATTATTCGAGCAATTTTCCATTTCAATGGAGGCAGGCCATCCTCCTTTATTAAAACTAGTGAACCAACCTTCTGGTTAGGATTTGAATCATACCATTTTTGGCGCTGTTGTAACGATGTCAAATATTCTAAACTCCATCTTTTCCAGAAATCTTGACACATTCTTGATAAATGTTGCCATCTATCTAGACGATTCATTTTCACTTCTATCAAATTATATTCTGGCAATGCAGCCATCTTTGGTGGCACGGGAGCAGCATTAAATCTCTTACAAATAATACACTTAGACAAACATGACTTAATTCTGTTGCGAGCAAAAATTATCCAATATTTTCTTTGAATCAAAAACTGTAAAGATCTTGGACCCACATGTAAATACATTACATGATAATAATTAATAATCATTGATACCAATTCACTATTTTTACTCAATAAAATAGGAAACTTTGTATTTTCTGGAAGCGTAGAATGTCGCAATCTTCCGCCCACTCTAAGTAAACCACGGCTATCCAAGAAACAATTCAATTTTTGTAACTGTGAATCTTCACATTTATTTTCCGTACGTAATACATGCAAATCCTTTGCAAAATGAAAACTTTGATCATACTTTACGATCAAATTCAAACTAGCTTCTATCTCTATACACTTCAATGGTCCTTTAACACGATCTTCAATCTTTGATACTGGTGCTACTTTCGATTTAGCATCCACCAATGAGACTTGATTTTCCGTGACTAAATAACACACCGCACCATATCCTCTCTCAGAAGCGTCTGAAAATCCAACAAAATAACACTCACTTTTAGGATCAGTTCCTAAAAAACGACATAAAGAAAATTTTTCTAACATGTGCAATTGTTCAACGATCTTAATCCATTTCAATTTCATCACGTCTGGAATCATATCATCCCAGTCACATTTCCTTTTCCATAATTCTTGCATAAAACTTTTAAGTAAAAATGTGATGGGTGAAATCCATCCTCCTGGATCATAAATACTTGCTATCAATGACAATATACACCGCTTTGTGTATTTGATACTCATAACTTTCACTTTGTATGAGAAAACATCTGTGGCACAATTCCATAATATGCCTAAAATTTTGCTATTTTTATTATCCTTATCAAAACTTATCAACGAATTTTTATCACTATTTGCATCTTCTACAACATCCAAACAATTACTGGACCATTTAGCCAGTTCAAAACCACCTGATCTTAATAATAATATCAACTGATTCCTAATAACTTTAGCATTTTCAATATTATTTGCGCCTGTAATAATATCATCCACATAACAACTCTCCAAAAGAACCTGTGACGCCAATGGATACTTCGAACCTTCATCCATTACCAGCTGATGAATAGTATTAATAGCGTTAAAGGGAGAACTCGTTAAACCATACGTTACTGTATTTAATTCATATTTCTGCACTGGTTCTGAGGGATCGTTTCTCCATAAAATATGCTGATATTTCCTTTCTTCTGGTACTACCAAAATCTGACGATACATCTTTGTAATGTCACTTGTAAACGCAGCTCGAAAGTACCGAAATCTTAATAACAATTCACCAATGTCTCCCTGTAACTGCGGTCCTACATGAAGAACTTTATTTAACGATTTGTCCTTTTCACCTGAAGTTGCATCAAATACAACACGTAACTTTGTACTTACACTTTCCAACTTCAATACACAATGATGAGGATTATAATAAATATCAGATTTACCTCGAAAATCCACAAGAGTCATATGACCTAAACGTTCATATTCTTTCATAAACTCCATATATTGAGTTTCCAATTCTATGTTCTTGGACAATTTTCTTTCTAGATTATATAGTCTTTTCATTGCGAATCCAAATGATCCATTACAATTAACAATTTCATTTTCTTTTATCAATAGAGGTACCACATACCTTCCTTCCTCATTCCTATAATGAGATTTATTATATATTTCGACACATTGTGATTCTGACGATGACATATTACAATTATTTCCTAATGATGAAACCTCTTCTAAATCATTCAAATCACTAGTAGCAACAAAACATGAAAACACATCATTATGATTTTCAATACTATCTTTACCCAATATAACATATCCAAACATACTCGCAAATGCAAACAATTCATTTGAAATTTCTTTTATATTTCCAGTAAATATTTTACCATATACGTCTGCTCCTATAATTATATCAATATTATCGCATTTCCAAAACATTTCATCGGCCAAATTCAATTTATTTACCATCATTCGAGTACAATGCGACACATCATGAGTAGGTAAACATATTGGTAATTCATTTACTACGACTGGGTTTAAATCAATTCGATTATTACCTGTTTTGTCAAACAATGTACATTTGACCACACCTTGTATATTCATTTTTGAAGATAATGTCTTTACTGTCGTATCACACTTACTAATTTTAAAACCCATTCCTTGACAACACCGCTTCGTTATCAATGTCACTTGACTTCCAGAGTCTAATAAGCATCTAACTCTTTGTCTTCCATTCCCATCATTTCCGGAAACAAAACCCACTGCTGTTCCCAAAATTACATTCTGACCCACACCCCGTTTCCCCATCTCACTGCAAATTCCAACCACAGGGCTGTGCTCAAAATGTAACAGCGTATTATGAGACTTTCCACATTTTTCACAATTATATTTCGACTTACAAGCACTGATCAGATGCTTTCCAAAGCACTTAAAACATAAACGCAACTCTGAAGTCAGATTTTTCCTTTCATGTGGAGTCAACTTCAAAAATTCTTTACATTGATGTAATCTGTGTTCCCCTTTACAATGATAACACAATGTTTGGACAGTATTATTTCCGACAAATTTTGTCTTACTTTTATAATTCACATTACTTCCACCAGATGTACTTGCTTCTCCTGGTCCAGAAAACTTTAACACTTGAAGTTGAGATTTCACAATCTCAAAAATCTTATCAACGGTAGGAATTTCCTGTAATTCCAACTTAGATTCTACGATTCTTCGTGTGTGCGAATCTAACTTATTCAAAAATATATACCCCCATACAAGGCCAAGTATATTGTTAATATTCAAATTCGAAATAGCTCCAATATTCTCATAAAATATCTGATACACATGAGATAATTCTTTCAGTCCTTCTTTTCCTAAAGGTTTAACTGAAAACATCGTATCCATATAATGGTTGAATAAAATTCGACCATTCTGATAATGATCTACTAATGAATTCCATGCCAAGGAATAATTTTCATCTAAAATAGGTAATTTCAAGTAACACGCAGCATATCCACTCACTGATGAACGCAAATATTGATATTTCTCCACATTGGTATATGCCTTATTATTATGAACTAATGAACAAAACAAATCGTGAAATGCAGGCCAATTCTCTATCTTCGAATCAAATTTAGGTATATCTATAGAATGTAACTTGGGTTTGTCACTCACATATATTTTTTCACAACTACTTGTTTCATTCTCTTTCATTAATTTATTCCTATAACATGTTACTTCAAAATAAATATCATGGAATTTTTCTACAAGATCGTTCAATTCACTCAACTTTTTATCATTGCTTTCTTCCACATATTTATCAATCAACTTATCAGACAAATCTTCAAACTCAATACGCCACGCATCTATACGCTCGCATCTTGCCAAAAAATAACTCTTTTTCTCCTCATTCACACAAAACTCAATCAATTTAGATGTATTTTGTACTCGCAAAATTACATTATTTAATTTTACTTGCAAAATAGTAGCCATTTCTAATCTTTGTTCAACTATTAATATTAGTTCATTGACCTATTTCGATATAAGTACCACAAGTATGTACCTACACAGACCTCTCTCCAGTACACTAAAAAACCAATAAGAAAACCATATATCCGGCTCGAAGGACCAAAATTATGTACGCACATTTAACTAGGATAGGTAAGTGAAAAATAATGATGTTGGAAACAAGTGGACTGTAGGAACTTAGGATTTGTTGCCACTTACCTTGCCGCTGATTCCCGGTCTTCTTTCATAGTCATTCAGTGCACTGATTTGATCTTTTAATTAGTCTTTAATTCAACTTTCAATTCAATATTATTATTCTCCCCTACGGGAATTAACACAATCATAACATAAACTTAACATTTCCCCTACGGGAATTCACTAAATTCAACATACGACGATTTTCACAAAACAACGAACTATAATCTTCAATTATTTTCAACCATGTTCTTTTCAACCTCAAACTCAATCTTCTTAAAACAAAATCTCACTCCTTTGTTCCATTTCTTCAGTGACAACAAAAGGATTTGAATTAGGAATGGAATTTATATTAGGATAGGTAGGATTGGGAAATCATAGACAAAGTATGCACGTACATACGCACATTTAAATAGGATAGGTAAGTGAAAAATAATGATGTTGGAAACAAGTGGACTGTATTAGGAACTTAGGATTTGTTGCCACTTACCCTGCCGCTGATTCCCGGTTTTCTTGTATAGTCATTCAGTGCACTGATTTGATCTTTTAATTAGTCTTTAATTCAACTTTCAATTCAATATTATTATTCTCCCCTACGGGAATTAACACAATCATAACATAAACTTAACATTTCCCCTACGGGAATTCACTAAATTCAACATACGACGATTTTCACAAAACAACGAACTATAATCTTCAATTATTTTCAACCATGTTCTTTCAACGTATACATAGCATACTGTGAAATGTGCAGGAATGTACTTGGAATTGTATACTTAATCCCACATAAATGTTTTTATGTATGTATGCATTCTGTATCTTGTGTACTATTTTTTATTCCGTTTTTGTTTGTTTTTTTTTCTCACATATGTATGTATGTATATATTTTCTACTTCGTATATTCTTTTATTCAATTTCTGTTTCTGTTTTTTTTTTTCAATATTTTTGTTCAATTTCTTTTTTTTCTGTTTTTTCCTGGGGTTAACAGGAAGAAATCGCAGTTCTGCGATAAGTTCGCCATAGTGAACAACGTTTTATAATCTGTACTATGTCCATTTTGTATATTTATATGTGTTTGTTGTTTGCTTTAAGTTTAAATAAATAAAAAAAAAATAAAAAAAAAATAATTAAAATGGAAATAAGAGACGAGAAAAGAACAGCATCAGCGTCTTTCTTATGGACTGTAATTGATCTTAACGAACGACACAATGAGTGCAATGTTAAGTATAATTATTATATTGTTTACTTCTTACAACACATGACTACTTGTAGAATTCTACGCTAGTTACGTAAAATACTATAATTTATAAGGTTGTTATGTTAGCTTAGCTCACACATTGTAGTTAATATTATCATTCGACACCTCAAATGAAGAACATTGCAAGTCACTGTTTAAAATTTGGAGGTAAGAGATCTCTTTGTTAGATTACAATCTCTTCAAATATTTTATTACAAGTCGGAAAATCTAAAATAAGAAAAGAAAAACTAACTTACTGTTGGCCACATCCACTGCTTAACGGAACCCACAACTGCCAGGGTATGATGATATTTTCTCACCCCCTCCACTCAGACTACCATCAAGGAGCGTGTTGTGGAGGGAACTGGCATCGTCTCCCCAGCTTCCTACGCTTAATGAGGAATGGCATTCCCTTTGGAATGAGGCTAACGTCCCAAATGGACACCTAATAGAAAATCCTCATAAGCGTGTACCCGGATTTGACTTGCCCCGAAAACAGTGGTCCGCGCTTAACAGAATCAGGACAGGCCACGGAAGATGCGCAGACTTTATGCATCGATGGGGGTTTTCCCCAAGCCCCGACTGTGAATGTGGTCGCCGCCTTACGATGGGCCATAAAGTTGAGTGTCCAATTTTGGTATCGAGCGCGGTCTAACTGAAATCCACGGGGTCACTGCTGACGTTGCCAATTGGCTAAGAGATTTACCTCTAAATTTGTAATTGCCGGGTCTTTTGCCATATGCATTAAAAAAAACTGCTTAAAATTGTAGCTCTCTTCGAAACTTTCCTAATATTGTCTGTCTGAGTCTGCTGCCATTAGCTTTGCTGTTCTCTCTACGATGTCGGTAAACTTTGTTCGACTTCTAATCTCCTCATTTCTAATTTTATTTCAGGCTGGTACATTACAATATCGCACTGAGGTTCACCAATCACCACCTGAATTTGGGGTACAGCGGAGTTGCACCTATCAGTGGATGACTTGTTCTAAATATCGACTTTTATGGAATGAGTGTGTTATCTGTTTTATTTATTTAAATGACATACAATATTATACTCATAGGTTAGGAATGTTGACTAGGCAGTCCATCAATACATAATTTTAATATAATTATTTCACCAATTAAGGTGTTTTCTTTAATGCCATATTTCTTAAACAAAATTATCAGATGTTGTTACTGGCACCATATTATTGTATTATTTATTTGCACGCGATTTTCATACAATGTTGCGAGTTCATAGTATTCTACCTGCGGTGAAATGTTTTATATGAAATTTAGTTGTAGGCCAGGAATACAGCGGGAGTATCCGAGAAATACACTATAATTTCTATAGCCCATACTCTATACACAGTTGGAGTAGAAAAATCATTTTGGGATCCTGTACTACTTAGTATTGATAAGATCAAATAGGCGGCTAGTGGAAAGCGTCATAAAAAATCTGTTTCTGTAATGATTTTTAGTTATTAAAAATACTGGAAATATAATAGGACAGGTTACAGAAACACCTAACCAAAAAGCACGGAAAACATAGGGAGATTGAAGACATTGAAAATGACACAAAATTTATTTGAGTAGTTGGATAGTATGAAATGTATTACACTCGAATGACTTGACTTACACGAGTATTCAAATGTCTAGTTAACCAAGTAAATATTTGGCCAAAGCATCGACTCCCTTCCAAGTATCGTCAACATGTCGCTCTATTTTATCTTCGGACATGTGAAATCCAAGAGCACTCTCTCCTGATGGAAGTTCCAAAGTAAAAGCTAGAGGGATGCTTATATTTCCAATCGCATAATCATCAGAGGCTCCAGAGGCATAATATTTCAATAATTCTCCTGCAGTACCAACGGCGTACTTTTTCGAAGTTGGTGTTGCGGCGGCATTAATAGCATCCGCCATTATGGCTCCTGCTTTTTTCAGTTCTACGATATTCGCTGGGGCACTACCGTCATGTGCAAATGGATGGATGATGTAACTCCCGTGACTATGTATGGCCAAGTACACTACAGTCCTATCTTTATATTCTTTCATTAAATTAGCCATATATTGTATTTCTGGCTCTGAGTGTGGTTGTGGACCTGCATAGATATCACTACATTTATTGCTACTAGCTCCAGTTGTCAACCATTTATAGTCGAAATTTCTATTCCCATCAACTCCTGGACAGATTTCGCTAGCAACTTTAGATCTTGTTTTTCTCCATAGACGATTCTGAAAATGGTGCAATCCAATATTAATTTGCCATATCAAGGTGGATAACTACAATGTGGTATGATGGTATGAAGTAAGTAGCATAGAAAAATGATTTTATTCTTTAGAAAATATGTAGAAGACCTGTAAACTTTTGCACTTTAAAATGTGAACAATTAGTCGTTATGGTTTGGATGTTTATGTTTAGGTACAGTCATCTAGCAGTATTTTCCACATAAAATAACTACCTGACGCGAGATCCGCGAGAATTAGTTCAGTGATTAGTGCTAGAAAAGTTGATCGAAAACACCCGAAAATTTTATCTACCATATCGTAGTTTAGATTATAATACTTACCAGAATTGATCGTCTACTATGTTCATATCCATCGGGATTGAGAAGTGGAACAATGACCCAATCCATTTTATGAACCAGTTCAGAATTGGCGCTATTTTCAACTAGTTGCTTTATCATATACAAAGCTGTGGAAGGAGCAAGCCATTCCCTTGCATGGATTCCTGCATCTGACATGAAAACTGGTTTATTTTCTCCACCTGATGATATTACTATTGCTTTTATATCTTTACCTTCTGATGACTTTCCCAGCGTCTTCAATGTAACATGCTCAGAATTATCTTTTTGTAATCTATCAAGGTATGCATTTATCTGGAAATATTTTGGTATTATTATTGAATGACTAATTCTAACAACTTGCTAGAAACTATTATAGTCTTTAATTACGATATCTCACCTCTGCATGTGAATGATACGCCTTGAAATTTATTTGACCATCCTCTCTTATTGACTTATTACGAGCCTCAGTACTCCGATTATATGATTCACTTAAAACCCTGGAAAATACATATTTATATACACAATTGTATATTTGATGATTCGGTTGAAATTTCTATGCAAGATGCCGTCTAAAGAAAGACACGTTTCGCACATTAAAGTACTCAAACAGTTGATAAAATACTATATTTGTTAATAAAGTAATTATATTATGAATGTTTAACTTACGCATGGACGTCATCTATGGAGACTTGGTATTTTATTTGAAACGAGTCAAGTAGTTTATAAAATTGTGGCAAAACTGCTTTGGGTACAAAAACCTTCGCTTCGTCTCCTTGGATTTGGCCATATTGCCAAATATCTACTCCATCTAAGCGGCTCTCTAAATTGTTAACAATCTTCAGCTCATCTACATTTTGAGGGTGAATGCTGAACACAATTGATCTGGAATAATATTATGAAGAAAAAATAATTCATCAATGGAGGCAAACAGTTTATAAAGTAAAAAAAATGATTGTCATTTTTCCGACCATCACACGTAACAATAAAATAGTGACTTCATTGGTGATTACAATTAAGAGCCTAGCTTTTAAGAAAATGTAGAACATCTGTGTTTACAGGAGTTTCCTTCAAGGGAAATTTAGGAATATTGAGGGATTTATTGAGGAAAGCCCCTCCGCTGAACCTCGGAAGCTTGAGCCCTATTTTGAAATATAGGAGATTATTAATTTGAATTGTCCAGGATTAGAACTGGTTGATGTTTACCCTTCCAACCAATTTGCATTCGCACTCTGTAATATGAAACTCAATACAACTATCAGTAAACCCTTATACGTAGATGACGACATGATGACGAGCACTGGACGAGCACAAATCACACTGCAGGGTCTGAATCCAATCAATGTTTTATATATCTATTAATTAGGTATTTGATTGCGCGTTTTTTAATTACAATATGATAGATTATTTTACGTTCATTACAATCTTTCCGATAATTTGATAATTTGATTCTAATCTTATCTTTATCTAATCAAATATTTTTTAATCTTCGTATTGTTTTATAATATGCAGGATGTAGTTCAATTTACCTACGCTGAATTATATAATTATCCACTACTTATAGCTCGTATCTGTGAGCAACAACCTAATGCTTTTATATCGAGTGATGTAATGGCCTTATTTAACGGTATGGTAACATAAAAGTTATAGAATACTTCGTCTTGTGACCTCGAGGACATTGTCTGATGGGGAAAATCTAGAAGACGCTCCTGGAGAGATCACGTGGAGAGAACTTGTTCTGAGAGAGTGGTGAGTGTAGCAGCGAACGAGCTGCTGTCAGGTACCAGACTTCCAGGAAGGGCACATAAAAGATGGAGAGGTAGTTGGACATCTGATGTGTCCCAAGAGCAGGCTCCGAACAATGACAGAACGCAGTCCTAGATGAAGCAGAAGCAGAAGAAGAAGGATAAAACACTTTTGAAGGATTGATGGAAACCAATACTTTATAAATTTGGACAGTAAAGTTGTGGAAAAAGAAAACTACAAATCTATTGGAAAAATCAATTAGCTACCTACAATAATTTGAAACACAATAATAAGTAAGAGAATTGAGGTGGCAGGACATTGTGAAGATAGGACGAATAAGGAGAAGACGGTATAGAAGATGAGTCAGTAGATTAATCTTTTTCTCCTTAACGCAGTGGTAATCGCAGCATGTTGCACTGACTTGGCTCCAGTTTAAGATTTAGGACAGAGCATGTTCTCTATGCTGTGGTGTAGTACACCCTTCGTCCACCCCGCTCCTTCTTACGTCTAATGAGATATTTACAGTCGGGTAATTTTTCCATTACACAACATGGGGTGTTAGAAGGATGGGATTCTTTTTACTCCTTCAATGTTGAGATTCTTAAAGTGTTTATTTTTTAGTTGTTGGTAACTTGGAAGAAATCGCCGCTATGTCAGCGCTACGGTAATGGTTGTTTTTGGATTTTTCAAACGGCAGGTGCCTGGACCTAGGTTTAATTTCAACTCTTCTTTTTCTTGTTCAGCCATCCCTCCACTGCCTCTTCTAACATTTTCCAAGTTTTTCTACTTTGGGCTTTGCTCACCCAGTTCCTTCCTGCGACTGGGACTACATCATTCACCCATCTCTTCTGGGGTCGTCCCACAGGTCTTCTATCCTCCCATGGTCGCCATCTTAGGATTCTGGGTGCCCATCTCTCATTCCCCTGTCTCGCAACGGAGGTATTATGTCCTTCTTATAACTGTAATGACCAGGACCAAGTCTACTTATATTTCCGCCATAAAAAAAGAAAAAAAAAGGTAAGGGCTTGTGACTAGAATCTGGTCTTATGTTCATTACCCTTATGATTTCTCGCTGATACTGAAAAATTGTCTGACTGGATAAGTAAAGCAATTTTTACTAGACAGCCAGGTTCCTCACTATCATCATACTTTTTTTTATAATTAAACAGTCCACCCTAACTGGGTGATTTGTGCCAGTACTGCCAGTATAATCTAAGAATACTTAGGATAAGATGTAATTCATACTTGACCGATACAAATATCTAAAGTTTTATATTCTCCTAAATCGTTAACTTCTGATTTAGTCTTATTTGTAAAAATATAGCAGTTTGATCGTTGCATTGCTAGAAACTAGGAATTCTCAGACAGTTCATCAGCTGTTGCCAATAATAATTAAACAATTAGATGAACAACGGATTTATTAATAACATATTGTTACTTCGATCTTTTATATCTATAGAAAAAGTATACATTTTGTTCTTATAGCTCTCTTTAAATTCTTTCTTTTTCTTGGTTCACTCATTTGTCCTGGCTCTTCGTCGGCTTGCACGGTCCTGGGTTTTCCGGTCTATATGATCTAGACAAGAAAGATAAATGTAAAGTGGAAGTGATACGTTGTTTACTCTGTTTCCATTTATTATTCCGATAAATACCCGTAAAAAATAAACATTCAACAAAAAAATAAACGAGACGAGAAAAACAAGTCTATATTGTTATAATTTGTCCAGCGTTTTTCATTTAGCAGGCAGCCACAACAACAAACCCTCTAATAATTAACGAGCACCCGTTTAAATTTCTTAGACGGTGTTTTCCTGTTTATTATTGTTTTTCAGACCTCATCCCCTTGTTCCAGATAAAAGTGCAGGGCTGATATAAGACTACTGTGACAACCGATTCAAGGCTAATATAGATATACTCGTACATACTCATCTTAAAATGTAATCGAATTCTATGAGAGTTAATCTAATTTCAGCGAAAAAGATTTAGACTCTCTGAACTGTAGAGTTTTTATTCCTGTAGAGCAAATCCAGTCATCTGAAATATTTTGATCCAGTGAGCAGTCGTTGTGCACGGATCGTGACCCCCAAGCGGGTTGGGCACACGATAGCCAATCCAAATGGACATCGACCTGGTGAGAATCAGAAGGAAGTGGAGTGACGTGCAAGAAACCTACACCCAGCAATGGAAGCAGCAGGGTTCCTGATGGGTTGGCTGGTAGAAATTGCCATTTGGCAATAAGCCCGCCCTTTGTATGTTTCTATGTACAATAAAGACTATTTTATTTTATTTATTTTATGATGCAGTTGAGATTATGGGAGATGAATACAGTGTGCCCAGGACAGAGAGTTATGGAGGACTAAAGAGAAGGCCTATATTAAACAGTGAACCTGAAAGGCTGATGGAAAAGGGGTTTTTATTGTAATTAATTAAAAAAATCGTTAATGTGTACCTACTTAAAATAATATTAGTAGAATCAACCCTGTAATGGTGTGGGAGTCGTCCTGTGGAGTGTGGGCTGATGCGGGGGTTAAGGGTTGGTGGGGTTTGGGGAAGTTACGTTAGAAGGCACTGGTCGCAGGGTCCTGCTACGATTTAATTGGAGACTTTTAGAGGTGCTTATGGGTGTAATGAAATAACTCATCGATTATATTCTGATGTTGCATACAAACAAAAATTATCTGCAACAACTGTTTGTGCTCCTTCGAATACATAAATCCCACATAAATATTTTAGTTCGTACTTATGTAACATTTTTCACCTTATCCTTAATAGACTCCTAAACCGCTCATCCGATTGAGATGAAACTTTGGGAATTTGTTGTGCTTGCCCCAAGGATGGTTCGTACGGGAGTGCGGAGTCTGAGGGGGGGGCACGAAGAGGGGGGCATAGAAAAAATCAATTATTGTCCAATCCATATAGCTTTTTGTGTCGAAAAGATGAATAGTAACCCTCCCGGCATCCGCAGGAATAAAGAGGGGGGGGGGGGGGTGGTTAGGGGGGCTAGGGGGGTCGGAATGAAAAAGTGATATTGGTGTCGAATCCATAGTTTTCCACCTCAATAAGATGAATAGTCACCCTCCCGACATCCGCAGGAATAAGGGGAGGGAGTTAGGGGACTAGCGGGGGTCGAAATGAAAAAACTGATTTTAGTGTCGAATCCATAGTTTTCCACCTCAATAAGATGAATAGTCACCCTCCCGACATCCGCAGGAATAAGGGGAGGGAGTTAGGGGGGGCTAGGGGGGGTCGGAATGAAAAAGTTATATTAGTGTCGAATCCACAGTTTTCCGCCTCAATAAGATGAATAGTCACCCTCCCGACATCCGCAAGAATAAGGGGAGGGAGTAAGGGGGCTGGGGGGGTCAAATTCATAGAAAAATGTTTATTTTATGCAGACCCACCAAAACTGTTCTCTGCAGTACTTTGACTAAATATGATGGTACCACTGATTTTGGGTTCCACTGCCGACCTATTTCACCATACATACACAAATTTTGCCGTTGCGAAGCACGGGTAATACAGCTAGTAATAAATAATGATGCTTCCAAGTGATCTTATACCGATTATATCTGCTGTGCAACAATAACAGTCTGTTCCTGTCCAGAATCACTTCAGAAATGCGATTTTAGGTCTCTTTGCAATTCCAATAAATGCGCAACAAAGAACGATGGGCATCGATTTAGTTGTAAGAATATCGATGTATTGTTTGACAACTGTAATCGAATGCTATAATTGAAGACTCCCCCAATTAGCGAGTTGTCCAGTGGGTCGTTGGATCAATTAATTATAATGTTTACATAACGGTGCGGTAGGGGGCGGTAATGTAGCGTAATAAACGGATTATTTTGTGGTATTGATATCCTGTTGTATAATTATTTAGGTAAAAAATGTTTAATAATATCTAATTTTTTACCATAGACTGGACCATAAAAGTCACGCAGGTATTTGTTTAATTTCATTCGTATTTTTTAGTATTTATTTGACGTCGCTCTTTAAATTTCATCACGGAATAAAAGGATGTCGACAAGTTTCACCATTAAGATTTTGTGTAATTCGTATCACGTTTTTAAACTTTTTTTTACCTACCTAAATTCTTATAGATATTACGACTGGATTTGATCTCATGGCACAGTTGGAATTTTGGAACATTTCAGGTTTATTTTTCTTCTCTCTTTGAACACTGTAAAATGAAATCCATTTCTGCTATTATTGTCATAGGAACAGTATAGAGCAAAATGGGGTCTATTAGACCACCAGAAACCCTGTAAATTTGCCTTTGCCTTATGAATATGTGTGTAATAGTTGTTCAAATGAAATAATACATTGACCTATCCATTTTTTTGGTTTATACAGAGTCGGGTAGACCTCACTAATTTTTACTCCACCGAAATTTTCACTGTTTCCATCCATGCCCCACAGTGGCGTAGCGTGGGTTTCTGCCGCCCGGGGCGGAAATGAAATCCGCCGCCCCCCTTATTGAGGCATATAAATCCAAAATTCCCGAAAATTTACAGGAATTATAGAAAACTTCTAGGCTGGAGTGGGATAACTAACATTTTGATATTGATATGGCCTAAAAAGAGACAAAACAGCGCCGCAGGCGATGTTTTTTCAAGTGAGACAATTTAAATTTAGATATTGATATGGTACGAAATTTTTTCCAGTTTTTAATGAAGCAAATGTGATTTAATGGGTTTTTGAAATTTTCCCCAAAAAAAATGCCGCCCCGTAAAAAGTGCCGCCCGGGGCGGACCGCCACCCCCACGCTACGCTACTGATGCCCAGTTTGACAGAGTCGGATCTCGATTAAAGAGGCCCGCCTTCGGATAGAGGCAGGGCTGCATCAGAAACGCAGTTACCAAAATGTGTAGTAAAAACACATTTTTGAAAAATGATTTTTCTTGTAACATAAATCGAATGGTTTTTGCGTCTTGTGACATTTCAATGAAAATACACGTTATCAGTCTAATTTTTGTTTTTACTCGTAAAAAAACCATCAAAGATGACGCACGCGTTAATTATCGTCACAGATAATGAGTCTAAATGACAGATATAGAATATTATGACCACCATGTTTTCAGATCAAAGTTATTTCAAATTAATTAATTAAAGATCTGACAAATATTGAAAAGAATATTCAAAACATTTTCATTTTTACATAACGGCAACCTTATAGACGGGACGTCACAACCACAACCGTTCACTTAATTCAAAACAAGGTAAATAACCATCGTTTGCTTCTTCGGTCTGCCTTGCTACGGGATCGTGCTCAATATGATGCCACTACGTTTTTCTAACACTGTTGCTATTTTCAACTATGCAAAAAATAAATTGTTTCAAATGTTTATAAAAACACCAAGAAACGTGCCATCTGAAAAACTACACTTTTTTCTACAGTATTATTTCAAAGGTGGGTGAAAATTAGGTCCATATTCAAGGTGTACCCGCAACCCAACCCGCAGTCACCGGTGTATTCAGGCACCAGGGGTGGTGTACGGTGTGGGCGCAGGCGAGGGAGGGACGTGAGGATTTTTCTATTAGGGTCCTGTCACCAAGTACGAGACACGGAGAGATATTGCTAAATGCAACAGGGACAGACGGGGAAGAATGTTATTACTACATTGAATGTATACACAATACACTACACAATATAGGAGCCGATACGAATAATGAAAATCTTTCAGATGTAACGTACTACAATTCGTGAAAAACAATTGCTCCATTTTATTGAATAATCGACTGACTCTAAATCTGATTCCAACTGGCCATGGGTACCTGGAAATCTCCGCCAAAGGTGGGAAAAGGGAGAACACAGGAGTGTGGTGAGACCAAGTCTGTTGATTACTTTTTGGGGACTAAACAAGAAGTTCGAGGAGGATCTAGGAGAAATCCAAGAGGTGACGCCGAGGTCAATAGAATATTTGAGATGAGATACTTCGTACTGTAGTCGTTCAAATACTAATAAAAGCAGGAAGATCTTACCGGAAATAGGTACGGGAATAGGCTTACATACGATCAACAGTCGACAACACACAATTAGAAGGTTAAATAGGCAATGTATTGACCAACAAATTTGATTTTATTAAGCAAGCAAAATCGATAGTGTCATAACAACCGGTAATAAGAAACAAATGCTACCCATTTTTAGGTTATCAAATCGCCGTTTATTCAAATAAATTAAAACTTTGATTGGAGTGGTAGGTAGGCACTACATACCTAAAGCAAAGAAATAAAAAAGGGAAACTATGTTCCTGAACAGGTAATTAAAATGTGCAATAGTCAGCGGTCAACATGCCTGGTATATTGCAGATACGCTTTCTAATATTAATCAAATCTACTAAATATTCGCTGTATGATATATATAAAAAAAAAACAGTTTAGTACCCCTGGAGCATAGCGTCCTCTGTCAAAGTCAAGCAACTAATTGAAATGTTCACTTGAATGAGCAATAGTTGGTGATCCCTGATGTCGTATATTTACCAAGAATACTATGAATAAACTTTTATAATAGAAATAAAGGAATTAGTGTGAATTGGGGCAAAGGTAGATTAATAATTGACAGCTAGATTTACCTCGTCCCTATATTTCCGAGAGGACGGTGTTAGATCTACCCGTATTTAATAATATACTAGCTGAGCTACCCGGCGATGCCCGGGAAAAAAACTACCCATTCCGCACAATTAAATTTATAGGTTTGCGACTCGGATACTTCTGTAAATTTGTATAAAAAAACCCTGGTTCGCAACCATTATATGTAAAATGTTGCCATATTGTAGAATTACGAAAACTTACCCATGTTAATCTAAGGTTGGTACTAATTGTCGGCTTTGCGCATGCGTCAGGCATTTATCTGCACATGCGTATAACTCTCTCTGTCTACTGTGGCGTGACACATTAATTCCAACATGGCCTTCTTGTCATGTCCTGATTTTAAAGCTAAATATATCTTAAAATAAGTTTTTTTTTTTTCAAAAAAATGGCGCCGTTAAAACCTAAAGCGGATTGGTAGAAGTGTTTGTGTGAATTTTCACAGCAATCCATCGTAAAATGCGCGAGTTTTGCGAATACTTACAAATTATGGGACTCTTCTTTATTATATAGATGTATGTCGATTCCGAGATTGATTTAATTATATACAGTTGGCCCAATTCTGTAATTAAGTAAGAGCGTAGCAACTAAAATAAGATATCCTTTTTTTTAATTACTTAGTGTTAAAATAAATGTAATCACACTCACTTAAGGGCATGGCACCAGGAATGACTTCACAGTCTTTTCCCACGGCATTAAGGTTCAAAATTGCGTGACAATCGCATGATAAAATGGTGAAAATAGCGTTTTTTTCAATTTTTTGGGGTTAATTTTGCGTCTATCAAAAAACTTTTACGGTTATTCCCTAGATTTTAATGCATATTATCAGTACAAGAAAAAAAAAAATTACTCCGCGACTTTCAGGAAACGAGTTTCCGTCTTTCGGAAAAAAGGTCAGGGGTGTTTTTAATTTTTTTTTTGAGAAATCCATACAAGATATAAAAAATCTTTTACGGTTATTCCCTAGATAAAGGTTCAATGCATCTACCCTATTTTGTTACAAAGCATATTTAGTACCGGTTGTCGAGATAGAAGGTCTCCCGTTTTTAGAAATTTTTGAAATGTCGGTATGCACACTCTTAACTTTAAAAAGTAAGAGCATTGGTCCCAGTATTTCATTAAACAAATGGGACAAATAAAGTGATGAAAATTAATCAGGCCACAGAGGCCTAGATATAAAGCTTTTTTGATGACTTTGTATTTAGGACAAATTAAATATATTCTGACCTTTCTAAGAAGGTATTTATTGTTTATAGTTTATACAGAAGTTCGCCCTTTAGCAGACTACTATTGTCTTGTTTTGTAACTCTTGATTATGGTTAATAAATATTTATTTATCTACGGTGCAAGAAATTTTTTATTGTAAAAGAACAACTAGTCCAGGTAATGGGTATTTTTACCTTACATTTTGTATAGTAGTTCTGGTTTTTGGATATGTTATATAGGTCGGTCCTGTGATTAGGAATCCAAGTTTTCGACCTCCCAACCCTTGTGCGTTCACTAGGGCGAGCCAAAAAGTCTCGAAATTTCGGTCATTTTTCAGTTTATTGATAATAACTTTTTTACAATGCATTTTAGAGAGAAACATTGTACCTAAAAGTTGTAGAATATTAAATTCCCTGCAACTTATGTTTACAAAGTTTTTTTGTAAAATCAATACACAAAGAGTTTTGCGCTACCAAAATTTCAAAATTTTTCAAAAAAATGCACTTTTTTACAATTATTTTCTTTATTTGAATATATTTCCTAAACAGTACATTTTAGAGATAAGTGTTGTAGGTAAATGTTGTAGATCGTTCAATTTTCAATAAGTTTGATGTGATTTTTTTTTATCTCGGACCAACAAAAATAGAGTTGTGATCTTCTGAAAAAATATAAGACGAACATTTTCAAAACTTTCAGTATAGTACGTATGACAATAGTAATCAGAAAAATGCAATTTAAGAAAAAATTTTTTTGGACCTTATTAAGATTGGTGTCGTGGTTTAGAATCTAAGTTTTCGACCTCCTCAACCTTGTGTGTTCACTAGGGCGAGTCGAACAGTGCCGATATTTCAGTCATTTTTCAGTTTATTGATCATTATTTTTTAATTATCCATCTTAGAGTGAAAGATTGTATGTAATAATTGTCCAATATTAAATTTCCTGTAAATTAGGTTGGAAATATTTTCTTTGAAAAGCTATTATTTTAAGAATTATATAATTACAAACATATGTTTATTAAGAAAAAAAAAATTTTTTCACGATTTTTGAGTTTTTTTCAGCACAGTGCGTTTTAGCGAAAAATGTTCTTAACAAATATTGTAGAATATTAAATTTGCAACAAAAAATGATACCACACTTTTTTTACTTGGACAAATAATAAAGGAGATATGCTCTCCTGAATATTTATTTAAGCTCAATATTTAATTTTCAGGAGAGCATATCTCCTTTATTATTAGTCCAAGTCAAAAAAGTGTGGTATCATTTTTTGTTGAAAATTTAATATTCTATAATATTTGCTAAGATCATTTTTCGCTAAAACGTACCGTGCTGAAAAAGAACTCAAAAACCCTGAAAAAATTTTTTTTTTCTTAATAAACATATGTTAGTAATTATAAAATTCTTTAAATAATAGCTTTCCAAAGAAAATATTTCCAACCTAATTTAGAGGAAATTTAATATTGTACAATTATTACATACAATCTTTCACTCTAAGATGGATAATTAAAAAATAATAATAATAATAATAATAACATGATGAAAATCTCCATAAGGCTGAGCAAGACAAGATTACCAAATATCTTGATCTTGCTCATGAAATTATGGAGATGTGGAGAACACCTTCCACTGTCATCATTCCTAAAGTGATGTCCACAAATGGTGTCATTCCTAAGAGTCTCAAAGTAAATCTTGAGAAGCTTGGATTGCATGGTGGGCTTCAATACGCCATGCAGAAGGCTGTCCTACTATCATCTTGCAGGATTGTTAGAAGGTTCCTCTCTCTATAGCTCTTAAAAACTCTCTCATGATAAGTGCATTCTAGTGCACATCGTGGGAGAGGGGGACATCCATTAGTATGGTAAAATGTTTTTAGTTCTATGTGATGTGTTTGTTTATTTAAAATTTTGTATTAATATTATTACCTATTATTTATTTTATATTTTTGTAATTTTTTATTTTAACATGTTTTTATATATTATTTGGTTTAAACGAATGTATTATATAGAGCTGAAAAATTTTGTATACTATTGTGTTAATAAAGTTGATTTGGAAATAATAATAATAATTAACAACAGTAACCAACGACGCTTGCAGAAGATGTAAAACACAAAAGGAAACAATAGAGCATATAACAGGCGGATGCCCCACACTAGCACCAACAGAATACACGGCGAGACACGACAACGTTTGCAAACAGATCCACATTGCCATCGCTAAAAAACATAAATTAATAGACAGTCCACCACCCTGGTACAAATACACACCACAGGCAGTACTCGACAATGAAACCCACAAATTGTACTGGAACAGAGACATCATAACAGACAGAACAAACCTACATAACAGACCAGACATCACGCTAATCGACAAAACGAACAAACACACATACCTTATTGAAATATCCGTACCCAACACATCAAACCTAGACCAAAAACATACAGAAAAGATACAAAAGTACATCACATTAGCGGAACAAATTAAGAACCAATGGTCACAGAATAACGTAACAATAGTCCCCATAATACTTTCAAGCACAGGAGTCATACCCGCTAACATCAACAACAGCCTACAAATACTGGACCTGAGACGACAAATAGTTACAGACATACAGAAGACAGTCATCATCAACACATGTTCAATAGTGAGACAGTTCCTCCAAACTCCACAATAATAAAACACCACAACCATCATCACAATACTACAGGGTAACTTGAGTGCGCTCCGTTACCCTGTACCCGTAGTACCAGGTCCTACACCTGAGGGCAACAACCGAGATGGAAAATAATAATAATAATAATAACGAGAATATTAACGAGATCGAAACATACTGGAAGGAAATCTGGTCCCAGGAAGAACAACACAATCCCAACGCTTCATGGATACATACCGAAACCGAAAACTGTCGAAACCTGGAACATATGACACCGGTACAAATAAGCGAAACAGACGTGAAACAAGCCATCAAGAAGACACACAACTGGAAATCAGCAGGAATAGACAAAATTCAAAATTACTGGTATAAGTATCTGCCCTCCACACACCAGAAACTCGCCGAGTTATTTAATAAATGCATCGAAACTCCGAACAACATACCAAGTTTCTTCACAAAAGGCATAACATACTTAAAACCTAAGGACAAAGACACGACAAATCCATCCAAATACCGACCAATTACTTGCCTACCTACAATCTACAAAATATTCACATCCATCATCACAAACAAAATAGAACAACATCTAACAGAGAACAACATTATAACTGAAGAACAGAAAGGATGCAGGAAAGGAAGCAGAGGCTGCAAAGAGCAAATAATAATAGATCGTGCCATAACCAATCAATCCATAGTTAAGAGAAGAAACATGTACTGTACCTATATAGACTACCAGAAGGCATTCGACAGTGTGCCTCACTCCTGGCTGCAAAACATACTAGAAATATACAAGATCGACGAAAAACTAATGACCTTTCTGAAATACATAATGACCACTTGGAGAACAGTCTTAAACCTGAAACTGGAAAAGAAAATGCTACAAACCTCAGAGATTAATGTAAAAAAAGGAATTTTTCAGGGCGACTCCCTAAGTGCACTGTGGTTCTGTATAGCTCTAAATCCACTCTCCAATATGTTAAATGACACAAAAATAGGATACAAAATAACAACAGAAAATGGATCCGCAATAAAAATCAATCACCTAATGTACATGGACGATATCAAACTTTTTGCCAGCAATGATCATGAACTGAAAAAACTAATCCATACAACAGAAATATTCAGCCAAGATATCAAGATGAAGTTTGGACTGGAAAAATGCAACACATGCTCAATAAAACAGGGAAAAATCACAGTGCATGGAGGAAATATATCAGAAATAAACCAAGAACAAATAAAAGGACTAGATCTAGAAAGCTTTTATAAATACCTAGGATTCCAACAAAACCCAAAGATTGACGATCAACACATAAAAACATTAACGAAAAACAAATTTAAAACAAGAATGGAAAAACTTTTAAAAACCCAGCTAAACGGAAAAAACATGGCACAAGCAATCAACACATATGCAATACCTATCCTCACATATACCTTTGGACTTATAAAATGGACAGACACAGAACTTGACGCACTCAACATACTCATACGAACAACATCTACGAAGCATAGAACTCATCACAAAAATTCAGCAATTGAACGATTTACCCTGCCTAGAGATGAGGGAGGCAGAGGCTACATTGACATAAAAAACTTGCACCATAACCAAATGGACAACCTCAGGACCTACTTCTACAATAAACAAAACAGCAATATCCATAGAGCAATAATAACCGTAGACGAAACATACACCCCACTAAAATTAAAAAACAACACAATACGACCCAGGGACGCTATCAAGAACAATAACGAAAAGATTGAATCATGGAAGAACAAGACACTTCATGGCACTCACCCATACCATATCAACCAACGAAACATCGACAAAACACTCACCAATAATTGGCTTACATACGCAAACATATATGCAGAAACAGAAGGTTTCATGATAGCAATCCAAGACAGAGTCATAAAAACAAAGAACTATGCCAAATACATTATCAAAGACACAACAGTAACCAACGACGCTTGCAGAAGATGTAAAACACAAAAGGAAACAATAGAGCATATAACAGGCGGATGCCCCACACTAGCACCAACAGACTACACGGCGAGACACGACAACGTTTGCAAACAGATCCACATTGCCATCGCTAAAAAACATAAATTAATAGACAGTCCACCACCCTGGTACAAATACGCACCACAGGCAGTACTTGACAATGAAACCCACAAATTGTACTGGAACAGAGACATCATAACAGACAGAACAAACCTACATAACAGACCAGACATCACGCTAATCGACAAAACGAACAAACACACATACCTTATTGAAATATCCGTACCCAACACATCAAACCTAGACCAAAAACATACAGAAAAGATACAAAAGTACATCACATTAGCGGAACAAATTAAGAACCAATGGTCACAGAATAATGTAACAATAGTCCCCATAATACTTTCAAGCACAGGAGTCATACCCACTAACATCAACAACAGCCTACAAATACTGGACCTGAGACGACAAATAGTTACAGACATACAGAAGACAGTCATCATCAACACATGTTCAATAGTGAGACAGTTCCTCCAAACTCCACAATAATAAAACACCACAATCATCATCACAATACTACAGGGTAACTTGAGTGCGCTCCGTTACCCTGTACCCGTAGTACCAGGTCCTACACCTGAGGGCAACAACCGAGATGGAAAATAATAATAATAAATACGGGATATGTGGCATCAAAATTCAGTAAGGGTGGTTCCGGTAATAATTTCATCTACGGGGGTCGTACCAAAAACGTTACACAAAGCAATTAAAGATTTGGATTTGGGCAAAAATATATATAAAGAGTTTCAAAAATCAATTATAATTAGCACATGTTCAATAGTCCGGAAATTTCTAAACAATCATTCATAACCACAAATTTGATAGAAAGCAAGGACTTGGCTTTTGCCCGTCCTTGCTTTCTTATACTACCGGCTTTTTAAAAAGCTGAGATGGGTGGAGTATAATAATAAGTTTATTTAGAAAAATATGTACAGTTTACAAATAATGGTTACAACACTAAATTACATACTCAAAAACAATAATGATAATGATCAATAAACTGAAAAATGACTGAAATATCGGCACTGTTCGACTCGCCCTAGTGAACACACAAGGTTGAGGAGGTCGAAAACTTGGATTCTAAACCACGACACCAATCTTAATAAGGTCCAAAAAAATTTTTTCTTAAATTGCATTTTTCTGATTACTATTGTCATACGTACTATACTGAAAGTTTCGAAAATGTTCGTCTTATATTTTTTCAGAAGATCACAACTCTATTTTAGTTGGTCCGAGATAAAAAAAATTGACATCAAACTTATTGGAAATTGAACGATCTACAACATTTACCTACGACACATTTCCCTAAAATGTACCGTTTAGGAAATATATTCAAATAAAGAAAATAATTGTAAAAAAAGTGCATTTTTTTGAAAAATTTTGAAATTTTGGTAACGCAAAACTCTTTGTGTATTGATTTTACAAAAAAACTTTGTAAACATAAGTTGCAGGTAATTTAATATTCTACAACTTTTAGGTACAATGTTTCTCTCTAAAATGCATTGTAAAAAAGTTATGATCAATAAACTGAAAAATGACCGAAATTTCGAGACTTTTTGGCTCGCCCTAGTGAACGCACAAGGGTTGGGAGGTCGAAAACTTGGATTTTTAATCACAGGACCAACCTTTATAACATATCCAAAAACCAGAACTACTATGCAAAATGTAAGCTAAGGTATGATTTTTTGTATTCGTTTCCCGGAGTAAACATCAGACAGATTGATTTTATTTATTTGACCTTTTTATAATTGTATTTTATAATTGTCTTTTTTTACTATACAGGCTGAATAGTTGTTTTTAGCCATTCACAGTTGTATTTTGTTATTTTAATCTTTTCTGTTGTATCTGTGCTGAATATAACTGTTCGTATTACTGTTTATTTTGCCTTGCAATTCTATATCATTTATGTTTTTCTCATTTGTATTATGCCTTGTTTTATATTGCTTAATTGATTATGATCAAATATTTTATACTATATATTGTCAAAGGCCGTAGGCCGTGAATTATATTAAATAAATTAATAAAAATAAACAATTTTATTTAAAAACACACAATAAACAATTCACACTTAAAAAGATAATTACGTTTTACATAAGCGCTAGGGAGTTGAAAAGCACCTCTGAAATACGAATAGTAATAACGAGTTAACCCTTAATTAGGCGCGCGGGGTCACTGAGACCCTGAAATTGCGCAGGGTAGTTTGAAATTTTGGAATACCTACAGGGACACAGAAACTGTGCCACACAGGTTATTTATAGGGAGAAATCTTGCGGCTTTTAGGCTTTTCAATTATACTACTTGAAAGCAAAAATGATTTGACATTGCCGCTTTGTGCAGTTTACATATTTTAGATGGATATAATGTTGTATGTGTAGTCACTGCTGAAGCACTAAGCAGTATATTGGATGTGAGGGTGGGGATGGGGATTGCGGGTGTCATGCAGGTGGAGGGGGAGAGCAAAGGGAGTATACAATATTTTTATATTATCGGGTAAATTCTGACATGAATTTTACCGTTTGCCATTTTGGGAATACAACAGAGATGAAATGGACAACAGTATAATAATTATCAATTTATTGTATTTATTTTTTACTTACAGATTTGAAGATTAAAGAGGTCATGTTGTGCAAAAATAAGACATGTACAAAATAACCTCATTATTATTTTGCTTATTCTGTACTGCTGTAAATAAAGTATGAAAAATCATCATAATCATGGCATATTTTCATCGATATTCATATGTTGTTACTTACGCAGCCATTTCTATCCACTATCTGACTTTTCTATCTGTCTTATCTGCCATTTCTATCAACCATCTGTTCTGTATCAGCTATTCTTTTTACACCATCAGGCATCGTGGGAAGCCTTTATCCTCTTAGTTTATCTCTGGTCCTGGAGTCTTGCAATATGTCCCGCCAGAGACCACTTGAGTTTAGCCACTCTTTCGAAGACATCTCTTACTGTTGACCTTCAGTGGGAAAATCGGTTAAATACGACGAATCCTATTCGGCTGTAATTTTGGCCATTTTCATCAACGATCATGTTAAACTGATTGACCTAGATGGATCATGTTGACGAGTCCTCTAGAAATAGTATTGAGTAAAAGGAATTGGACTACAAAAACTGCACGAATGAATGTGACGGAAGCGAGAAGTGTGGGGAGTCTAGCATTCTTTCATCTCTGCCTACCGAGATACCGCTACAGACTTCCATATGCGATATCTCTATTTTACGTGTAATTTCCTTATGTACCTAACATCTTATGACTCTTCTAATGACTCTTTGATTCGATCAGCACCAAATATTTAAATTGATTCCTGTTCCGATTCTGTTTAGAGAAAGGATGAAGGAAACTCAATAGGAGTGTTGATTAAAAATATTTGGAGTTGGCCTGGGGGGATTCGGCAATCATAGGCACCAATCAGTACCCACACGTAGAAGGGAGTCGGGGGGAGCCGATAGGGTGGCATATCGGGGAGTGGAATTAGTTCTAAAATAGGTTCAAATTGATGTAGACACGTACACATGTTCACAATCATACAGATATTGGTAGTAGACGTATGTGGGAGACCAGTGCGAATACACCAAACGAAATCCCAGTGGAGTACGTCTACAAAAGTCTAAAATATTGTTTCTGAGTGTCTTGTAGTAGGAAGAAGTTTGGAGATGTAAGAGTATCTAATATTCATTCATTCCATTGATCATTAGTATTACCCAACATTGCCAGCGAGCTCGGACCTTAACCACCTCCTGTCCAACAATAGACTTAAGTCGAGGAGACCCCCACTGAAAACTGGCAAAAGCCTCCACAATGATCACTTCAACATCACAGAGGCATGGAGGACCAGATGGGAGGAAAACTCTGATCCGACGGTTCGCTCTCTGCCCTGTATATCGCAAAAACCACCTGGCTTTGACCACCCACGCAAATTATGGACTGCACTAAACAGAATCCGTACAGGCCATGGAAGATGTGCCGACTTTTTCTCCAAGTGTGGGTGGCTGGACTCCCCTGCCTGCGACTGTGGGGCGGAGAGGCAGACTGTGGGTCACATTGTGACTGAGTGCGACCTCCGAGCATACGAAGGGAGCTACGAAGACTTGCTATACCTGAATGAGCCAGCGACTGATTATATAAATAACGTTCAGTTTAGTTTCTGACGACCAAGCTTGCTTGCGAAATTTATCATTGCCCAATGCCCAACCTTCAAACTTTTTCCTTTGAGGGATGTGATATACTTATTTTGACCATACGATAAAAAAAAAATTACCTTCAGATTTAGACCAATGATTAATGATTCAGATTTGGATCGGAAAAGAAATCTCCAAGACGATTTGTCCTCTTTGCCTCTAAAGAAGTAAATGTGATAGGGTGTGACAAATAAATAAAAGAAACACATCATACAAATAGTCCATTTTCTTTTTAACATAAGATATTTTCAAAGAAGCACTCAGTTTGTATTAAAGATAGAAGAATAGCTAATCATAGGACCACTTCTGATGGAAGACAAAAAGCTTGGGACATCAGGTGGAGGTAGGAGGGAGGAAGTATGCATTATTCATCATTCAAGGCATGGCATGGAAGCTCTTAGAGGACATCTAATTTCTACGAACATACGTACATTAATATTATATGACCCTACATTTCAAATACCTTACTTACTTCTTCTTGAGAAGTTTTCTGTGACTCTTGAGACGCAGATAATAAACTATCGGTTCGGGAACGTTATTCTGCAAAAATTTTATAAAAACACAAGCTATAATGTTGATAGAATAAATTCAAGTATTTAATTGTTGACCACAATGATCCAATTAGATGTAGCATATAAATTCCACGAAGTCAATTCAGGTTTCTGTACGTTCCTCCCTTCAAGACGGCATCTTATTTGTACAAAAATCCTTGGTGGTATTGGTAGTCTCCAAAATATCTATTACCAGATTCTCTCTTATACAAAGTCGACTCTCAGCCAATCTGGACGCCATTATGATAGAGAAGTTTTGGTCTTCATACTCGCCTTCTGAGTCACTCTATGGCCAAGTTATCCCAAGGGTTTTCGGGATGATCCATGATGTATGTAGAGTTTTCGAGTTTTATAGTGCTGTACAAAATCTCTAAAATAATTCTGCAGTGCTTCGTTTTTTTGTGGTTTTGATCGATATGATTCATTTCTCGATTGCAAAGGAATGTTGCATTACACGCACGATCGATATGACCCAATTATCTAAGGTGATGGGTTTTTTTACTGTCTACATCACGGATCTTAGATACTTTGCTCTAGTACACAGTGTATTGTCATACGGTGTTCTCGGTTGGGGAGGAGCGACACTGACGGCCCTGGATCCACTGGTAAAGGCTCAAAAATCAACACTTAGAGTGATTAACAAAAAGCCATTCAGGTACCCTTCGGTTGCCCTTTTCCGAGAATTTGGTGTATTGGACGTAAGACAGACGTATACAAAGACCATAATTTTGCATTACATTAAACATAAGCACCTACAGACACAAATAACGCACAACCTATCGACAAGAGCAAGAAACAGACAATTCTATAAAGTACCAAGAACAAGAACAGTGTTTGCACAAAGACATTTTACTTTTCAGGCACCAAGACTCCTTAACAAAATCCAGGACAGGGTACTGACTAAACGACAAATGACGAATAGACCCTTACCTAAAAAACTAATTACTGAATGGTTACTCAAGATCGGACGACACGAGACAGAAACCATTCTCAATTATATACCTGTGTAGGTCTCCTCGAATGCCTAACAGACTTTAATCAAACCTAGTTTGTATATGTGTGTATATGTGTATGTGTGTGTCCTCTATGTGTGTGTATGTGTATGTGTGTGTTCTATGTATTTGTATGTTGAGTGTACCTGTGAAATTGTGAAGTACATACTAGATGGTAGTTATTGGTAGAATGGCATATCTGTGTGTATATGTGTACGTATGTGTGTGTGTGTATGTGTGTGTGTGTGTGAGGGTGAGGGTGAGGGTGTGTGTGTGTGTGTGTTGTATGTGTTATCGTATTGCATAAGGATTGCTGCAATTGATTGGATGAAAAACAAAAAACATAATTACATAAAGAAAATAACTAATTTTATATACTTGGGTAAATGAGATGTATAAATGAAATACATAAATGAAATATATAAATGAAATACATAAATGAAATATATAAGTGAAATACATGAATGAAATATATAAGTGTAATACATAATATGGAAATGTAATGCCACCTTAGTACGGGCTTTGCCTAGTTAGGTGGCAAAATTGTGAATGTATTTATTATGTCTGTTTATGAAATAAAGTATTTATTTATTTATTATTTATTTATTTATTTATTATTATCAACTAAGGTCCGGGTTGGATTGAATCATTGAATGTTTTCAAGTTCAATGCGCCCGTTTAAGATTGTATACAACTAGGTATTATAAATATTTCTGGCGCGGTTATCAGCGATGAAAATCGCACTATTGTATTTGTGGTCACCAGATGAAATTTGGGTTTCAAAGCAGTTTCCCGTATCTGGTACTTGTTGAATTACAATTTACATAATTTCAACCACAAATTTTACGCCTTGTTTTAGTTTTATCGTTATTTTGTTATCAATTTCATATAATGCAGCGACTATAAGTCAATGGTATCGGAAAAAAATGGATCAAAATGCGGGAATACCATTGTGTTTTCGCTTTCATATTAGCGTTTAATTGTCAGCTTTAGTGAAAATAAATAAATATTCAAACTATCACTAAAGACAAAGATTTACAACGTAGGTCTTTGCTTTTGTTCAAAGAGATTTAAAACATATTTACATAAGATGAAGATTGTCACCCTCTGGCTTTTATTCTGAGCCTTATTT
Source organism: Ceraclea dissimilis (assembly GCA_963576895.1). NCBI lineage: Eukaryota > Metazoa > Arthropoda > Insecta > Trichoptera > Leptoceridae > Ceraclea > Ceraclea dissimilis. The sequence continues at coordinate 19,160,446 of OY756360.1, forward strand.
GCCTAAAAGCCTCGTGAGCCCATTCCGATCTCCACCCCCTTGCGAGAAACAGGGGGTCGGGAGAGAGATGGGCTGAGTGAACAAGGTGGTCCTGAAGGAGTAGGATGATTTTTGTAGGTTCTTATCTTTATAATATAATCATACGTTATTATTTTTCATGCGTTGTTATTATTATTTACTGAACATTTCGTAAAGTAATTTGATGTGAGTTGACTTATACTAATATTAGTTTGTATCAAACTATATTAAAATTCTTTATAAAGAATTCTTACATATCCCGTAGACAGATTCCGCCTTGTTATCTCTTAGTGGGTCTAATGAAGCGTATGGACGCATTTCTTAGTCCCGCTGACATTCTTTTAAACCTATAGCTCATATTGTGTGAAGTGTAAAAATATGATTTGTGTGTTGCTTTTGACTACCCAGAAATTGATGTAATTTAATATTTGAGTCTTCGCTGGTTTATTTGCTGATGATGTTGTGATTGTATATATTATATGTTTATTGTTCATTATCGTCCCTAGGCCCTAATTTCGGGCACTTGGACTCGTCAAATTTACATAGTTATAACAATCAAAAAGAATTTTGAACAATTAACAGTGGCAGAGAAGTAGAATCAATGAAAACAGAGTGTAAAGGGCTCAGTTTGCATTTCGTCATGAAGATAATAACACCAGTAACATCCTTACATAGTGATCCATGCTAAACTGGACTTATTGTCCTGGATAGCATTTCGTCAATTGTATATAATATAAATAAAATAAAAATTAGATGCGAATAGCAAATTCATAATAGTTGTTACAATAAAAGAGTCATACAATCAATTAATAAACCATATAAAAATTTCACTATGGCGAGCTAATCGCAATTAATTAATTATCGAGAATTGTGGAAAAGACAGGAAGAGGCCTATAACCAGCAGTGGAGAGAAAGGGGCTGAAAAGACGAAGAGGAAGAAGAAATTTTCGTATTTTTTGATTGTATATAGGGTGGAGTAAAATTAAAGTCATATACTCGTATAACCCAAGGTTAAATATTTTATACGTGATAATCATAAAATAGAAATACAAACAATTAATGGGGATAAGAAAAAATGTAATTTTCTTGATATTATTGTATAATTTTACACACTATGTTATGTAGGTAGGTACCTATCGGAGTTTAGCTTACGAAACGTTAAATTAATGAACATTATGATAATGATAATGTAAAAATGTATTTTGTCTGTATGTTCCTAATGTATAGATTCTCCAAATAGTAAGGATCAAGAAGCTACCAATAATTGTGTTGATTTCTTTTTTAAATAGATATGGTCATGGACAGATTTTGATATTTCATGGAAACTGGGTTTTTCAAGTGGTCTTTATTTAAGTAAATATTTTCAAAGAATTGTCTTCGTTTGATTACAGGTAAATTTACTCATAAAATTTCTTCCATCAATTCTTCTGTACATTCACAGCATTTCTTTCAATATGGGGTAAGTAGAGAAAATAGTGAAGGAGTAAACGACCATGGGCAAAAGTAGTCCAAGAGCCTCCACTGGCAAGATTCACGGGAAATTAAAGTACATAGACTTGCCTTACTATTCTGGCAAAAATACTATCAGATTTTGTCCCGGGATATTGTCGCTGAGATAATGTATATCTTGGTTTATATTCCAGAATAAAACCGCAGAATTACCAGGTCTGGACCGATGTAAAACACGAACTAGGGTGATCTAAACATACCCGCACTCGGGTCATACTAGCTGAAACTAGCCTATAGCTATTATAGCGAGAAAGAAAATATAGTAGAAAGTTTTACCGTTCAAAAGGTTGGATTGACCGTTAAAATCTAATAAAAGCACAAATGGGTCATGCGACCCGCACCCCCGTCGCTTTGTTAAGAATAATATTATTAATAATGATTATTATATTTTGATTTAATGATCCGATATTTTCCCCAATATAATGGGATCTTGATTCGGAATAAACGAATAAGTAAGTACCTTATCAAATAATAATAATATTGCTTACTACGTTTTATGAATTTCAAGAAAAGTTATCGTTAACGGAATACGTAATACTTAAACATAAATTTTTATTTGTATTATATATCGACCCACCCTCTTTCAACTTATACTATTTTCTACAAAATTAGCCATAAGGCCAATATTAGTCATTCACCTTTACGGTACTTATATGGAGTATGAACGCCTAGGTACTTATAACTATTTGGGTACTTTAGATCCTAAGGTATCTGCAATCTGCATATATCTTTCTGATTATTATTTTTATAAACCAGTCCTGAACAAATCTTGGTCCCAACAACACGCATCTTATTCACACGACCTTCTGATACTTCTATAGTAGTGATTTACACTAAAACGGAATACATAATTTCCAATCGAAAGTGAAATCATCCAACGTGAACCGTCCAAACAAAGAAGTAATGCAATCGCAATACGAATTGTACGTTTATTTCAGGATGCATGTCCAACTACAATACCGGTGATCCATGCAAAAGTGAAGCGTGTAATATCAGCTTTTCTGACGATTAGGGTCAAAAAGCCTATAACGATAGGGCCATTGTTTCAATTGGACTACGGCTTTTCGTTCATGGTTCCATTCGTAAATTTGAGCTCTTCCAGAGTTGTTTTAAGTAAGTCTTGGTCACAAAAATTCATTTGGAACTAGGTAAATATGGCAAATATCATGTATTGAATTTTTTTTATATTTAATTACGACCGAGTGAGCACGAAATTTTCCGAAAAAATCCGAAAAACGTACGTAGCGTACATTTAGGTAGCATATTTTCTTTGTCTAATGCCCGATCCCACCAACTACCACCTAGTAAGCAGACCCCTAAGGAATTTCCATACAAAACCATAGATAATTTGAGTGATTATTATAACTGTCATAACCTTTAAGATATAAATCCATACAAAATACAGCATGCAGCTACTTAAGTGAGGGAGATTCTGGGCGGAGATATTTGGGCACCTAACTAAGTAGAGCTGCATGTTGTATTTTGTATGGATTTATACCTTAAAGGTTATGACAGTTATAATAATCACTCAAATTGTCTGTGGTTTTGTATGGAAATTCCTTAGGGGTCTGCTTCCTAGGTGGTAGTTGGTGGGATCGGGCATTAATCACCTTAGTTTAGTTTTTTTATAACACAGTATTTAATTAATTTATTAAATTTTAATCTCGCTGTTGTAGGAATGTTTGTAAGATTAAAAAAACATTGGCATGCCAAAATTGGGACTGTATAATTGATTTGGCACTGAAAAATAATATCGCATTTTGTGGAATGTTAATTATTAATTTTGTTCCAATAAAACATATGTTTTTATTGGAATTATTATTTTATTTAGTATCATAGAATAATGAAATGTATAGAATCGTGATTTTTTCAATTATGGACATGAACGAAAAAGTTAATGGTAGATGGCGCTATAAGCGATGGCACACATATATTTTTAAATATATTATATTTATTAAAATATCACTTCCTTACGTATAATCAGATCAGCACAAAGGCTGTACTTCGCAACTGCATATTTGACAAAACAACCCGGCATACTTTATAGGCTTGAGCTGGACAAAATGTAACTTAAGATCGGAACTTCTTTTCTAACGCCCTTTCTTATGATACCATACATGACCCCACGCAACGCTTGGATTCCCTCATCATCATGGCATCTCTTAGGAAAAACTTTTTCTCCAAAATCCGGCGACGTTAGAACACAGAGTATATTATTATTATCGCAAATGTTATTTTAAATTTCCGCGGCAATCCTTTGGTAAATGCAGGAGTTATGCAAACACTTGCAAAAAACCGAATTTATTTTATATACAAAGATAAATAAATAATGATCAGGATTAGTATTGGATTAAAACAAATCATTTCGAACAACGAATCATTGTACAATCTTCGAAATCGCTATGGAAGTTTTTTTTTTTTTTACATAATATGCCATGAGTTCTAACAGTTTTTTGATATTAGTTTGATATTTAACAATATGTCGTGTACAAAAATGCCCAAGTTTACTTGTTTCCTCATAAAATTCAGATTTGATAATAAAACTATATTAAGTCTACATGTTAATTTTATTATTCATGTATAAGTACGTTGTACACCAAGGGTGGCCAACCTTTTCAGAAGCCTGGCCACATTCTAAAAATGAGTTTGCCAACCGGGCCGCACAATCAATTTTACAGAACAAAAAATAAATATTTAGGCTTGTTTTATGGGGGGGAACAGAAATTAAAATATTGGTATAGGCTAAAAAAATGAAATAGCGCCGCAGGCGTTTTTTTTTTGTGAAACTGGATGGAGAAGGCTCACAACAATATGTATGGAAAATGTTTTCTAATTGAAAAGATTACTCTAAATAGCGCCGCAGGCGAAATTTTTAGGGGAAAAATGGGTGAGGTGATGATTTTGTTTAATTTGAAAAGATTTTTTTTATTTTCTCATTGCTTTGCGGGCCGCATTTAGACACCCGGCGGGCCGCAAGTTTGCCACCCTAGCTGTACACAATAGTAGACATATGCTGGATTTCACCAACTTCTTAGGTGAGGAGTAGCGGAGATACGAGCCACTTGTCATTATTTTTCATACGAAATTTGTGCTAGGTGGCTCCAATCTCCACTAAAAAGTTGGTGAAATCCAGAAATAATGATTTATCTTGAATAGCCTTAAGACACTTCTGTAAATTTGTTGTTCAATGTTTGTGTGAAATGATATAATTTTTATATCATTGATCATAATATTCTTAGCATGGTTCCCCGTGGTCAATAAAATGTCCATTATTTTCTGTAGGTAGATGTTGACAGATGCCTAATAAGAGTTCCATGTTAACACTTCCACTGCCGAATTTATCTCAAAGTGATGGCAAACAAGGACGTGTTTTAATGGCTGTTGCACATTACAGAATTACGGTTGCCAGACGTTTTGTTTAATCACTTTTGACGTCTACATTCTACTATCCAAACTATTTTATACTTCCATGCTATTTTTTTTGCAAAGCATTGATATGGAAGATTCCCGTTAATTAAGTTTTTTTTTTAATTTTTATGACACTATAACTTTTGTGGCGACATATTTAATAGAAACTTAAAGAACAGTACTTACTGTTATTTTACTGTTACTTGCGTGCATATTTATTTTTAAGAACCCAAACATTAGTTTGCAAAACTTGAGGGTCTTTTTTAATTTTGGTAGGGCCCTGCTATCATACAAACCTTAGAAGTCCGAATAGGTGCAACGGATTAATAAATAATAAAGTTTTTTGCATGAGTCCAACCAGGGCCGTCTCTCCCATTAGCCACGGTGGGCACTTGCCCAGGGCCCCGCGATCCAAGGGGCCCCCAAGCTAGTATATTGTATTTTACGAAAATCTAACAATTATTACTGAGTATAAATTATAATTCTAATCAGACTTTTTGGTATTCTAATGAACAGGGGCCCCAACAAACAATGCCTGTCTTCCTCATTACGATATACCTACCGCGGGGCCCCCTAATTCCTGCTAGATCACGAATTGATGATATTACTCATCAGATTTTTTGGTATTCTAATGAACAGGGGCCCCAAGAAACAATGCCTGTCTTTCATTACGATCCACGGGGTCCCCTAATTCTTGCCTAGATCATGAACTGATGATATTACTTATCAGCTCGGTAAAAAAAATTCGCCTGCGGCGCCAATGTTGCGTTTGTATTATCACTTCACTGATTTTTTTTACATAATTTACTGTGTGTTGCATATCGCTTTGTCCATTTTTCTGAAAAAATTTCGCCTGCGGCGCATTATTCCAGCCCTAAATAATCTAAAATTTTGTTTTACTTGCGGCCCGTCGCTCATTTATAATTTCAAAGCCTCTTCATCCAAAAAGTTTGTCCGGCCTGCTGCTATAGAAAGACAAGCAGGTTCATTATTTCACACGTTTTCTAAAAAAAGTCGCCTGCGGCGCTATTCACATTTTGTATTAACACAATGTCATATATCACCCCCCCCCCGTCGACAATTTTTTCTTGCCCGAGGTCAACAGTTTTTTTAGTTTTTGTAATCCGGCCCTGCATAGGGGCCCCATCAGAGTAAAGTGCCCAGGGCCCCCAGTAGGTTAAAGACGGCCCTGAGTCCAACTGTATTTTTTATTTTTATTTTAAAATATTTTATGCGTCTTCTTTATTCTTCTACTTATATTTGGCAAGAAAGTCTCAATGACAAAAAGCATTCATTCTTCATACTGTACTGGGTGCTATATTTTGATATTTTTGTCACATTTATAAAATAAAAATAAAATAAAATAATCTTTATTGTACCAAAAAAACAATCGTACAATGGGCGGACTTATTGCCAAATGGCAATTTCTGCCAGCCAACCCATAACAGAGATTAAATTGAGATATATCTAATTATAATAAGTACCAAAAGGGTACCTTAACTTAACAATAATTGAATACTACATACATACACAGATAAACATATTATACATATATAAATAATATATACATAAATGGTATATGGGATGGGATAGGGTAAAGGAGGGATGCTGGGTTCAGGAGGGACTGGTAGTGGGATTTGAAATAGAAAGGTAATGCTGCTTCAGTCTACTCTTGAAAGCGGAAATAGTTGGTGCGAGTCTGATGGATAATGGAAGGTCATTCCACAATCGCGCAGCCTGTACGGTGAAAGAATTAGTGAAAAACGATGTATGATGGATAGGGATTAAAAGCGTACGTTGTGCACCAGAACGGAGTGGTAGACCATGAGATGCCAGTGGAGTGAAATTCGACTTTAAATAATCAGGTGAGGAGGGATTGTATAGGACATTGTATAGAAGAGAGAGGGTGTGGAGATTACGGCGATGAAATATGGTTAGCCATTTAAGTTCAGACCTGAATTCTGAGATGTGGTCAAATTTCCGCAGGCCATACACGAAACGGATACAGATGTTTTGCAGGCGATCAATTTTCATGATCTGCTCCTTAGTGATGTCGATGTACGATATGTCCGCATAATCTAGGAGAGGTAAAAGAAGTGTAAGACATAAAAGAATTTTGGTAGGCTTGGGAAGAAAATTTTGATGGCGTTTGAGAGAATGAAATCTATAGAAGAATTTGCGGCGGACTTCGCTAACCTGCGGGACCCAAGAGAGACACTGGTCGAAGTAGATACCCAGATTTTTGACCTTATTTGTCAGAGGGATGGGAGTATTGTCTAAAAATAAAGTAGGTAAAGAGATGGTCTTAACTTTGGGAAGTAGTTTCGAACTACCTACCAGAATAGATTGAGATTTAGATGGGTTGAGGATTAATCCATTTTGCTGCGCCCAGTGGGAAATGCGGTCCAATTCACCATTCATTTGATTAATTGCAAGCGAAGCTTGATCCAACTCGAAGTGTGAATATATCTGAAGATCATCAGCATAGAGGTGATAGTGAGCATTCACATGTTCACTAACTGAGTTGATAAAGAGTGAAAAAAGGAGAGGCGAAAGGATGCCGCCTTGTGGGACCCCTGCCTCCAAAGGTAGCCAGTCGGAAGTTGAGTTATTACTTGACTTGATACACTGCCGCCTGTCTCTCAGATAGGAGTTAAACCATGAGATGGTGGGGTCAGAAAATTTGTAATATCTGAGTCTGGCGAGCAGTATATCAAAATCGACGGAGTTAAAAGCGCTGCTAAAGTCAAGCAGCACTAGAAGAGTGAGTTTTCTTTCCTCCAGAGCACCACGAATATCGTCAGTGACCTTTACTAAAGCCGTTGTGGTGCTGAAGCCGGTACGGAAACCAGATTGAAATGGAGATAGAATATTATGAGTTGTAAGGTGAGCGGTAAGTTGTTCATGCACAACCTTCTCCATAACTTTGGAGAAGATGGGCAATATTGAGATGGGGCGATAGTCCTTAGGGGATGACGGAGACGCTTTTTTGGGAAGAGGAATAACGAAAGCCTTTTTCCAGGCATTAGGGAAATCTCCAGTGTCCAGCGAAAAATTAATGATGTGGGTCAGAACGGGCGATATGCAGTCGAGTATGAGTTTGATGAAAGTGATGCTCAAGCCGTCGGAACCAACTGACTTGGAATGAATAGAATTAATAAGTTTTTTCACTGTTACGGCTGAAACATGGCGAAATGAGAAAGTGGGAATACCTAGAGGAGGCAGGTTTTGAATGCTAGAAAGAGTAGCACTCTTGCGGCTTTGATCAAAGTCACCGGGGGGAGCAGCAAAATGTTTATTGAGTAGATTGGGGTCATAGTGCAGGTTGGGGTCAGAGGTATCCTGACGATTCAAGCCCGTGGCATTCAGGTTTTTCCAAATATCGGTTGATGAGCGATCAACAAAGAGGTGATTAAAGTGCGCACGCTTTGAGTTTCTGCACAGTTGGCTGCAGCGATTGCGGAGAATTCGATACTTTTCCCAATGATGGGGAGAGCCTGATCTATTGTACCTGACTCTGGCTCTGTCGCGTCTACCCATGAGAGCCTTGATCTCTGTAGTAAGCCATGGAGCAGGTGGATGTTTGATACGGACCATTTTGATAGGGGCATACTTATCGCACAGACCCATGATAATATCGTTAAGCAGTCCAACTTTGTCGTCCACATTGTTAGAGATATAAACATCTTGCCAGCTCATCTCTGAGCACTCAGAAAGAAGTCCACTGATGTCCACCCTTCGGTAGCTTCTCAGTGGAATGACTTTGGGCTTAGGTCTAGGACATTTAACGATGTACTTAATCAGGATGAGGTCGTGGCGCGAAAAAGCAGGAGCGGGGAACTGCCCATGGCATCTGATTTTCTGAGCTTGAGAAGTGATGATAAGATCCAATAAGGATGTGTGATGAGTAGGCTGTAAGGGGGCTGAGTTTAAGTTAAACGAATGTATCAGGTTATTTAGATTGGAACTACGAGAGTCAACATCAAGGAGGTCGGTGTTGAGATCACCCATGATGATGACGTCGTTAAAAACAGGGAGGTGGTCCTCCAAAAGACTTTCTAGTTTGTCAAAATAATTGATACCGGGTGGGCAGTACATAACGCCGAGTAGGATGTTAGTTTCGTGAATTCGGATTTTGAGGAAGATATACTCGGCTTCACCTGCGCGATCAGATGGAGATTGATCGACAATGCGGTAAGATATGTTGTCACGCAGGTATATACATACGCCACCGGCTCTCCTGCCAATCCTATCGTTGCGAATTAGATTATAACCTGGAAGAGTAAATTGTGATGATGGTAGAGTGGGCTTGAACCAAGACTCACTAACCAGAAGGGCATGTAGGTTAATATTTGAGAAATTGATGAGGAGGTCGTCATAATGAGCAGGAATGCTCTGGGCGTTGATATGAGCAATGTGCAGATCCTTGGAATTTGTTTGAAAGACGGAAAGCAGATTATCTCGTAGCGGAGGACAGCTACCTGGAATGTTGATATCATCAGACTCATGAAGTGAGTTATTAGAGAAGTATGATGAAGCAGAGGAGGAATTTGGGGAGGAGGGGGAGAGGGAATGGAAGGAGTCATCGCTGGAGGACGAATAATCCATAAATAGTTGTCTAAAATAATTAAATAGTATAAATAAATAATATAAAATAAATAAATAAAAATAATAAATAAATAAATAAACAAAAAATATATATATGTAATTAATTACTACTAATCAACAGGAAAAAGCAGTAGATATGCAGCAAAAAAAAAGCGTCTACAGAATCATGCATAAAAGAAGCACACAACACATTTAAAAATTTAAAACCTTATATTCTGTGAATGCTGCGAAATAGGTAACTAATTGCATTGTAAGAAGTACAAGTACAATTATATGAGTTGAGGGAGAGCGTGTTCAAGTAAGGTAGAGTGAGTGTTGTTGATATTGACAGAACATAATATCTAGATTTAAACCCTTGCAATCACCATAAAGTTATGAAGTTATACTACATGTATATACCCATGTGCGCGTAGTATATAATGTGTGTAAATAAATTGCTATAAAGACAATAATAAATAGTGACATGATTATAAAATCCAATACGAAAGTCCAAAAACCACAACAGCGAACATCTGAGAAACACAACCGCATCCTCATAATAATCAGTGAAACAATATATGGCAATACTCAACTTATTGTCTACGACATGAACCATCATGAAACTACGTCATAGATGACAGTACTCTAGACGTTTATCTGTGTAAATTCAATACAACGAAAAATATTACAAACTTCAATGGCGTACACGAAGACAGCATATATTATACCGTCGTTTGAAAATAAAAGCAGTAAAGGAAATTATAAATGTGTACATTACCTGTGTGTTGAAACATATGCATCTATAATGCAGCTGACATTGAAATGTGTTATGAAAAGAAAAATATGGTTTATATATTGAAAAAGTATGTTATGTCTCCTCATCACAATCCACATATGTGCCCAATGGATGGAATAAATAAAAATAGAAAAATTATTAGTGTTTGAGTTAGAAATTATAAATGTGTACATTACCTGTGTGTTAAAACATATGCATCTATAATGTAGCTGATATTGAAATGTGTCATGACAAGAAAATTATGGTGTTAAATATATTGATAAAGTATGTTATGTTTTACTTATGTCTCCTCATCACAATCCACATATGTGCCCAATGGATGGAATAAATAAAAATAGAAAAATTATTAGTGTTTGAGGTGTGAACAAAGTAGAGGAGTGAGACAAAGAGATTACCAGAGGAATTCGCTGTGACAAAGCTTTGGAGTGAATAGAGTGAACAGTACACATAACCTAAAAATATTCTGAAATCAGATTAGATAAGATTATTAATATCAAAGTTAGAAAAAATACAGGTACAGGGTTACTTCCTAGTCGAGCGTGGTCTCAGATTCATCCTACTTGGATCTTGATCAGCTTGGGAGGTATGCCGAGATTCAGGCTTTTGCGACATCTTGAAGGATTCCAGTTCTCTCATGCAGGTTATTATGACTGTTTTGATCCTTGTTTTGATGAAAATCTTCCCAGAGGAGACCCAGCTATCCAGGCCATACAATTTTCTGGCCTCTTTGAAAATGGCCAGTCGCCTTTTGGTCAGGAATTCGGTTATTAGTAAGGACGATCCCTTTAATTTCCTTCTCTCAGACAGAAGCTGGGTGCGGGCGCACCGATCCAAATACACGACCACCGGCCTCGTCTTGCCAGACCTCCTCCCCAGACGGTAAGCATTGTGTATAGCTGTTGTAAGGTCGACACCCACCTTCTCCGATATACTTTTTCTCACCTTGTCCCCAAGAGTCTCGCCCTCCTCTTCAGACAGTCCGTGGATTAGTACCGCGGAGCTTCGGCTGGCCGTCTCCAGCACGTCCACCTGGTCCTCCAGCACCTCCACCTGGCCCTCCAGAATCAAACATCGCTTCTTCAGGGCCAAAAGAGCATCGTCTGTCGTCCTCTTGAAGTCGGCAAGGTCCCTCGTCAATTGTTCGAAGTGGTTGTCACCTGATGTAGAGGACCGCAGACCGTCAACGCGTTTGTCAAGAGCTTCCAGGTCGGCCCGGTAAGATTCCTCGAAGGCTTTAACTTGTTCAAGTGCCATAGTAGTTCTTTTAAAATTAATTTATTACGCGGAAAAAAATTAGACTACCGCCATGTATAAACCATAGACGATGATGATTTATCAAAGTTTTATAAGATGTATTGGCAGTGAACGTGTTGAAACTAAACGTATAAGGCCCCCTGCAGTTTGTTAAGCCACTGGATAACAAATGAAACCCATTCGCAGCATGGGAAATAATTTATTAATAATAAAGCGATATATATTATGGAAAGGCAATTTTGGTAGCCATAATAATATCATGGCACTCGCCACAGTCAATGTTCAGTTAATTAATTGATTTTACATTGACTTATAAACGGCTTAATCACTGGCGTAACCTTATTTTATTCAAAGATGCGGGAACATTTTAGGAATAAGTAGAATATTTAGTTTTAAGTTGGTTATAAGTTAGAATAAGTATATAGCCAAAAATCCACTTGGATTAGGCGCCATACATCAATCAATTATACTTTGTTACATTAAACAGCAATAAATAAATAAATAAAAAGAGTTATCTCAACGGACATACGGAAAAGGATGGACTTTCCATCAGGATTATGACTGATGGTCAATTGGCTAAGAGAGTAGTTTCGGGAGGGGTTTGTTGAAGTGAGCCCTTCCTGCGAATCTTGAGCCCTCCTTTGAAAAAAAAAATGTTTTTGCGTAAAAGACTGGATGATACAGGAGCTGAAGCCCTTGAAACATCCAGGGGTGGTGGTGGGTTTGCCCTTAATGGCTTAATCTGATCACTTTGCACTATTATTTAATACTAACACACACTACACTATTACTAATTCTATAGTCCAAAATATTTTTATAAAACCTTATTTTATTTAGATTTTCCATTTTATTCTTCAAGTGAACAAAATTAGTGGATATTATTATGACATTGTTAATAATACATTATACAAAATTGTTGACTAGGGCGAACATATCACAATACTGCGATTTTTCCAATAGACCCATTTTTACCAAATGTTACTAATTTTGATGCAACGAATATCTACTACTGTTATCCCCTTAAACGTTCTTCGTGGAAACTGAATGAGATCACAAGGTTCCATCTTCTTCTTATTCATGTTTTCTTAGATCTTGAGGTCTGTTTATTCAAGAAAGCCCTCTTTCTTGGGAGGCTAAAGTCCAGCTGTCCCTCCATCGCTTTGGCGGTGACCAGCTGGGATTTCGTTGGCCACGACATATGGGATTCTGGAGTCATCCATCCTATTTACGTGGTCCCTCCAGAATCTTCTCCTAGCCCTGCCCATCGTACGATTTCCTCGGTTTCACAGGTCTGCCTTATATCTTCATTGCGTAGTCGGTTCCTGAGGGTCCTCCCTAGGGCTGCCACCTTTGTAAGAGCGTAGGCCCGGAGATTTCGGAAAAAACGAATTTTTAATTATAATTTGTAAAAAAAGTTGATGACAAAAGATGATTCTTTTTCTTTTTTTTTTAGTCATGACAAAAATTTCTGACCCGGAGATACACTATGGTAACCCGGAGCCCAGAGAACACCACTCAAACCCGTAGACTCCGGGTCAAACCCGGAGAGGTGGCAGCCCTAGTCCTCCCTGTGATTGTCCTCAGTATACTCTCATCTCCGATGTTCTGAGCAAGGTTCCATCACTTATTCAATTTCGTATTGTGCGTGCGGTATTTTCCGGTCAATAGGTATAAACGTATCGATCATTGTTCTAGGAACCTGTACGGTAAAAAAGTCTCCTGCTCATCCCAGAGCTGTCGGAAACCTTTAAAATTCTGGATTCACGCTAAAGTTTTGTATTAGGTTCCTATATATTATTCACTTCATGATTTGATGCAATACCGCTGCGCCATCTATGATGAAAATATACAACTACACAAAATGTTTCATTAGATGGTTTCGATTTTCGATTACCTGCATGTAATTAAAACTGTGATTATGAACCAAAGTGCACGTGTTCCCCATGAGATTGTATGGGTTGACGTTTGCTTCCCAGTGTAATTATTAAGTTCCATTATAAAGTATTTTGACTAAGTCTTGAGATCGTTCCACACCTCCTTTGCTCCCTCTCCCTTCCCCTCCCCTCTTCCTTCATCTTAACCCGTACTTGGATTTAATTAAAGTTTGTTGTTGAAATAGATTTAATTAAACTAATGCAAGACGAAACAACACTACTACACTTGTAGTTACATATTTGTATTTAGGGATGTGAAGAGCATCATCGAAATAATTCAGTTAATCGTAAAAAAATACAGTATTTTCGCAGCTGGTTTTAACAAAAAAACACGTATATTTTATCATCGGGCACATTCATAACGTGTAAGTAAGTATATCGACACAGATGGATGTGAAAATTAAAAACACAGGAACAACAATATCTATAGTACGAGTAAATGGTTAAAAACAGTACCAGTAGAGATCGCAGCACTGCGATAAGCTCGCCCCAGTGAACAAATGTTGTAAAAAAATAGCGGCGCAGGGAATTTTTTATGAAACTGATTGATATTGATTTTTGAAAATTTATGATATGACGAAAATATGTGTGATAGTACCTAATGTGATTTTTTGTGAGGTTTCATCATGTAGTATAAAAAAATATATACCTATTTACGCCCATGTTTGTATCTTGTTCATCAAAAGTGCAAATAAATTAAAAAAAAATAAAGGAAAGTATTTGGATTTGTGTATGCAAGCCCAGATCCTTTTATATTTAAAAAAAAAAAAATAATAACACTATCAAGCCGTTTGATCTGAAACAATTGAACTGTAGGTATATTGAATGTACCCAGTTTTTACAAATAATAGACTTTCAAAGTTACGATGTAGCAACAAAATATTCTCACATATTATAGAAAAAAAACTGATTTTACCTGAAAATCCGTAAAACCACACCACGTTTTCAAAAGTATCATAAGTTATATTGTTTTTTTTTTGTATAAGATACCGCCTTTTGGTGTAAATTGGACTTTTGAAAGGTGAGTAGTATAAAATTCCCTTTCTTCCAGAAAGAGCGGACATTGTGTACCTTTAATTATAATATGGACTACATGTTTTCGATGTAATCGATGAATACTAATTCTAATATCTTTAGTTTCACAACACATCGATTATTTCGCTTCCAGGTGCCCAACCACGACGGAAGAAAATTGAAATTAAAGAGGTTGTCCAAATTCACATTAAAATAATTATTAGTAGAGTAGGATTATCTTGATAAGGATTATGTGATACCTGCAGGAGGAGAAGAAGGAAATAATTGTGGCATTTTAAGGAGGATATGGAGCGAAACAAATATCCATTAAATTAAAACGTAAAATACCTAGGTACTTATTATATCTGTACGCATTATTTTTTTTTATTTAAAAGGGATCTGGGCTTGAGAACACAATACTTAATACGTAAGCTAAAAGCTTTTGTGGTGAAGTGCAGCATTATTGCAAGTGCAAGTTTTCAAGGGTGGAAATAAAATAGTTAGATTAAGATAAAATATTATTTTCTGTTTTTTTTTTTATTATTTACAAGTGTTCGTACTTATTTAATTTTTCGTGTCCGGTCTAAAATCTACCACTCCAGTAAACCGCGGCTTTCATCGCTTTGTAATTCTCACAGTCAGATATTCCTTAAACGCGCGTAGTTCTTTTCTCGTGAGTTTGCCTAATTTTTATGTAAGGCCAGGGGAGAGGGTAAATATTTGATTACTTAGCTGTATCGGGAGGGAAGATTAGCAGATATTGATGAAGTAAGAATAAGGTTATTCCTCTGAATCTATACAAAACTATTCATTGACTCGAGTCGCGATTCATGTCAAGATGTGGTTGGTTATATACATGAAACTGTAGTGACATAGATACGAGTTAATTACCTCATGAGTAGTAAGCATTTTTAGGGACCTAATTATAGGTAGTAACCTCGGAGTAAGCATTTCATTCACAGTTGAATTGGAAAACTCATAGTCAGCAACCTACATAGAAATCATTCACTCGTTTACTCACGATACTAATTAGGAAAATATAATGATATATAAACGCTTGTAAGATCCATTATCATTCAGTTACAGATTAATAAATACACTGAACACAGAACCTTCTTCTTCGTACATCACCCTCTATAGGAAACACCATTCCTATAAAACGATTACTATACACATTGGTTATGCATTAGATGTACCTATTTTGTTTTGAACTTTCAGTATTTTAGTCATTAATTTCGATGGCATAGGTTGGCTAAAAGGCCATAATAACATACGACTAGCGAATTTTTTAAAAGAAAAGTAGGCACTAGATTGGTATATACTAAAATTAAGATTGCCAGACGATACGAGCGAGATAGAATCTTCATTATAGATAAGTGCGTTTTTTAATCTAGATAATTTTATCTAAACGACATTTTAAATGGATGGAAAGAACATGTTCTTAATTCAAAATAATGTCGATCCACCAGAAGCGTCTTGTTATTGGTCGGAATGACATTAAAGTTTGGTTATTAAATTGAAAGCGGGAACGCTCATACTATATAAAATGGAGGGAAAATAAAAAAGCGTAGTAGGTAAGTAGCTACCTACAAAACCAACTTACCATTATAAAAATTGTATTGCGATAAAAATGTAAAAAAGCAATAACACAACACCCATTAAAATAACATATGCAATCGTAAATCCCCTGAGTATTCTTATTCTATAAGTGAGTAGGGTAGGTACCCACCCACCTACCTAGATGTATAGGAGGTAGAGGCATCTACTTAATAACTGACATCCCTTTCCATTGCTTTGTCTTACATCTATGGTGTATATACCTAATCATTTTTATATGGCAATATAGCCCACTTTGTTTATTTTTTACGACGGTGCACACATTAAGAGGAAAAAATGTAGAAAAACAATATTTTATGCGACATTTAAAATTAATTCGAAAACGGATGTTCAGTATGTTGGACAGTAACAGTCAGATAGTATCGGACCAATTCAGAACGACACTTTTATGTCCTGGCAACAAGGACATTTTTATTGTACAAGTGTTGCCACTATGGGTGGCAAAATCAACAATCAACATGCAGCACCCATGCAGCACCATCATCGAAAGCCATCGCTTTTTTGACAGACACTATACATAGGTATATTTTATTCGAGTGGGACACTGCGAACACCTGTCGACCAGTCTCTATTCTATATTAATTTAGTCTTACCATTGTAATACCTACTTGTCAAATATCATAGAAAAAGTAATAATTATTATGTATATTTCATTTTCAGACACGAAGAGTATCGTAGCTGGGCGGGTACTACATTTTGGTCCACGTCAGGGTTCGGAGAACATTTTTCTTGTTAGGTAGTCCAATCTCCAAGTGTATTTATTCACGCCTCCTGTGACCTGTCCCCCAGATACTGTTTCATTGTTCATCCATACACTCGTCGAATACGCTTAAAACAATATATCAATTACAATGGGGATGAATATAAAAATGTTAGGTCAATGACAATTAGAGTGCAAAGAGCTTCGATTGACATCTCGACAATAATTTCAGATTTAGCAGGATTAGGACTAGGGTCGACCATTCAACGAAGAACTTCCAGAGATTCAATCATACATAAGCGGCCGTATTAACATATTTTAACTGGGCTCCGACCCATCTAACACAAATTTCCAATCTTGATACCCACCTTTTAGCTGTTTTAAAGAAAAGAGGGCATATGTAAATATTGGTGATTCTCAGATTCCCTAGTGGCGAGTAGTGGATGCGGAGTGCTGAACTTTTAATCAAAAAAATAAATGAATTATAAGTGTTACCATATGAATGAGAGACTGGTGGGATAATAAACGCAACTCTAATCATTTTAGAAAGTAATTTTAATGGAAAGGATGTATTATAGTTTCATATTTTTCTTCATTACAGTTTTAGCGTCAACTTAAACTTTAGTTACTTTTAATCGCAGTGAGTTTGATATATCCAATTTATTTCATCATAGCTGACAATCCGGCCTCACATAGCTATGAGGAAGTAAAGAGGAGGAGGCCTTTCATAGCTTCATTGAACAGGCAAGGATAGTTATCAGCAACTGAGAGTCAGAATTTCGTTAACTGTTTAGGATTAAAACTGTTTTTAAGTGACGTATCTTCTATTTTCCCCATACAATTTAGATGGCGTAATCATCGTCAAATGTCAGTTGGGCCCGGCCTCTATAAACAATATGGCGACGACCTCGATTGACTTTTAAAGTTGCTGAAACTGGTGAAATCCTACATATTTTATTTAAAGTCTTCTACAAAATTTAATAACATATTTTCATTACTACTACACGTGGAAAGCTAAATGTTTGTACAACATATACTGAGATATAAAAAATATCCATAAGTTGTAACATGTGCGATACACTTTCAAACATGAAAATACCTCAAAGTGGCAAAAGTCCACACATATAACCTACATATTATGTACATTGATATACGCATACAAAATTAATATATTTTTTTTGAATATATCAATTTAATTTATATTAAAACCCCAAGAAACACAATTGACAATAAAGAATGTAAAAAAATCACTACCATGGGCGTGAGGCCTCACGATCCCCCATATTTCAATGCATTTTTTTTTCAGAAAGTATACATAAAGGTGTGTTATCATTTTTATTATTTCCTTTGATTAGTACCAAACTCAAAGAATTTACATTTATTCAATAAATTTATATTTATTTTTTCTTATATTATATTAAGCATATTAACGCTTCAGGGCAGTTTTCGGTCTTAATTTACTCGAGCCATATTAACAAAAACGTATCAAAACATTTTAGTAAAATCAACATACTTATCGTTAAATCTACGTCATAAAAAGAAATCTTGTTGACTTGAAACAAAAAAAAATCTAACAATGGTCCAATACGTATTAAATTATTAAGACATTTCGGCAACTTACAAAATTGTAAATAACTATGTAATCAAACTTCAATTTAAGTCTTTTGCTTAGTTGTATCGATTTCCTGAGTAGAAGGTTTTTCCGGGAGCGTGTCTGCTCCTGAAACTCACTTTTTTGTATATGGGAAAATCCAGATTTTTTTTGTATTGGCAACATGGACGTGAGGTCTCACGGGCCCCTATCAAAGTTTGAGACAGAACAACTCACCCGATGTGCAGCCGGCGATACAACAACCCACATCATTAGTCGTTTTGCCACCAAAACCGAAGCTACTGAGCACGTAAGAAGAGGGTCATGCGGGGAAGTGGGTAAAATCGAAAATTAGAAACTGTGAGGGGCCTCTGGTACCTCACGTCCATACTTAAAGGTTAAATTGATTGTTTTTTTTTTAATAAATGTAGGTACTTCCGTATATATCTACTTGGAAATTAATTAGACTAAAATCATTAAAATCAACGTATTTCATTGGAATTACGTGGAGGAATCTTTAAGTAATTCATTTAATTAAAATAAATATATTCTTCCATCATCAATTCAATTACGTATTCATAAAGAATGTATAAATAATAATTTTTCAAGCATAAGAATATTCTGAAACACTGGAGTGGTTTGTTTTGTGTCAGACACAAAGCGAGGGTTTCAGATTCTGTAACGAGAGAGAGAGTCGGGGCAAGGCACCTAATTAGTGGATAATTGGCTGTAGGTAATACTAGTCGAGGCTAGCCGGAGGCTGAGCCAATTAGCGAGATCCCAATTAGAGGCCAAGAAGGGGCAGAAGTGGCACTTCCACCGCACTCCACCACCCTGTCGACAACTACCTTGCGTGGGAGTTACTTATTTAGGTATAATAATATTACCCAGATGTTTTCAAATGGTCGCACATTCTGCAGTGGGATCCCAACTAGCGGAATAGCCTACGCAACTCTCTTAAAATATTTTTTGGTG
This sequence comes from Ceraclea dissimilis, assembly GCA_963576895.1. NCBI lineage: Eukaryota > Metazoa > Arthropoda > Insecta > Trichoptera > Leptoceridae > Ceraclea > Ceraclea dissimilis. Next base: position 19,179,849 of record OY756360.1, read on the forward strand.
AACTTTGTGGGTGACCAGAAGTGATCACGTGACCGCGACAAGTTCGCATAAGTGAGCATTTTTATATCACATTCTCATACATCTATATGACGACTACTGGAAAAACAAGGAATGTCAATTAAAGGCACATTTGCGTAAATTAACATTTAATTTTTCTTGAACTCATTGAATGTTCACTTGAAGAATAAACAAATAAATAAATGTTTATCCGTCCTGCCAGGTGTTGACTACTCACAATAAAACATTTATCATCTTTTTCAGGAATGAGTTTTACCACTCATTTCAAATGTCCCTACATATATGTACTCGTATTTGTTGGTTGCTGGCGCATAAAGACTATTTTGTGGATTTTGATACGCACACCCAATCGAGAGAACAGGTTATCTATGCGGAAAGTGCCAAATGCGTACTGTGAACTTGTAAGAAGTTTGTAGGAAAATATTAGATAAATAATTTTTTAATTCGTATATTTCTTTGCGTATTTAACGCTCATAAATTTATTATTGTTAAAATAAAATTTAATTAATCTATTAAAAATATAATAATATATAACGATACATAAAAATCTTTTGAAAAAAAAAAAAACAGAGAGACAAAGCATAACATGAATATAGCTCCCAATTATGGTAGAAATCCTCATTAAGCAACATCAATCGAAAGATTTCTGGAAATCCCGGGCAATAAAAATAATCGTTGAAATAAACGCGAATATTTCAGCAATGAGAAAGCTTAAGTCAGCAGAAATGAATTTTCTTAATTGAGAATACACTAATTAAATAAAGAGATCATTAATTAAAATAACAGAGTTGATCCTCTTCTTACTCTTCTGTATCCTATTAGGTCGTTATTGTTAACAAAATTGTCCTGGAAATGTTACAGGGTTCTCAAATTAAGCTCAACAAAACATCAACATATTCCCCGAATATACACACAATAATGATTAGTGGAAAAATCATTAAAACATCAACCTATTCCCCGAATAAACACACATATACATACATTCGCACTCACAAATTGGAAACTGTTACATATTATTTATTTATTCTACAAAGAAACATTCAATAAGTACCTACAAGTATATAAACAAAAAATGTATGTGATCTCTTCCAGTTAACTGGCCTTACTGGCCCTAAATGATTGTCTTACTGGCCAATCGACTTTGCATAGACTGACAGATAATGGGATTTTCTACTAAGTCTTATGAGATCGAGATTTGGCGATAGGCTTGCAGTGGTGAGAATTTCTCTGTTCAATTGTATTTTAAACATAAATTCACGATGTCGCCAACTTTTTGGGTGAGGAATAGCGGAGATAGTAGCCGTTTTTTATACAAAATGTGTATGAAAAATAATAATCACCTAAAAATTTGGTGAAATCCAACATATTTGTACTGAATGAGATTGTTTACTGAAAGAATAAATAAATAAAAACTCCAATAATAAAACTGTTGTCTTTATTCCTATTTTTTAGATTTAATGTTTGTTTTATTTCTTTAAGTTTGTGGGATGGCATCAGCGATTCTGGAACATGTAGATTATATCTAAGTACATAGTTTTTTTCAGGTTTTTCTCACGATGCACTTGGGGAGTCTTGGAGATTAATAATTTCAAACTTTTCAAAGATTGGGTGTATAGAGGTGTGTCTTTTTGCGAGGCCCTGACTTTGGGCTTTGTAAGCAAAGCATGATAAATCATTGAAGCTTAGTAATCAGTTTATATTAATTAGTGAACAAACAGCGAGTGAGGAGCGGTGGGACGATGGGGCGAGTGGGTATCTCCCACAGGGGTGCTGGGTGGTGAGTTGGGCACTTTAGGAAGAATATTACGGTATTTAAATTATTAACAAGTTGGCAAGTGATTCATTAAAATTTGATTTCACATAGTACGTGATATTTTTTGACAACTGAAAAGAAAAAGATTGGTTCCTCCACATTTCTCGAGTGTCTTTCCAACTGACCAATTTTTCATTATGACACTGAGCCATACGTAGTATAGTTTCAATATCCACACTCATACCATTGGCTATCAGGGATACACCTGATACGAAACCGTCACATTGTCACCTCATTCCTAAGCTCAAACAAACATCTCAACAGTAAAAGATTTGACTCAGATAATGGTGTTATAGCGAGGGTGGAACAGTATTTAAAAAACCTTGACGAATCTTTTTACAAAATGACGTTAATGGTTTCGAAACAACGCTGGCAAAAGTGGATTCAATTTTGAAGATATTATGCATATTTAATAAAAATAGTACTTAGTTTAAAGTTTTAACTCCATCCATACCATTTTTTTTTCAGAGCCGCGAAGTTATTAACCGAGTCTCGTATTTCTATGAATAATGGTTGAAATTGTTGGAGAAAATAAATTTTATTCGCGTATTACGCGCTTTTTATGCGAATAACGCGAATAACCTGTTTTTTACGCATACCCGTAGGAGAATGCGAATTTCAGCATTCTTTTACAGTAATGACGCAAAATTTTCGGATATTTGACGCAAATTTCGACCTTTATTTTGGAAAACATCATAATTGAAACATTACCAAAAGGGATGTGGCTTTGAAAGTAAGAAGAACCACACTGAAAAAAATTCCTAAAAAGCCCTTTGTTGTTTTTCTCAAATTTTTTGTTTTATTTTATTTTTTAGAGATTTTTGTATAAACTGTTGTTCACGATCAATTTTTTTTATATTCTTGTATTTTCAGAACCTTCTTATGGTAAAAACACAGAATAAGTTAGGAGATTATAGGGTGTAATCGCTTTCGATGAAATGTTTACCTACTTGAAACCTGAAGTCTAAATATATACTGATAAAGATTTTCTGCTAATACTTGCAAGTCTACCAGCTAATGATTCCTAGAATACTTTAAGTAATTATTACTGGAAAATATCTGTATTATAATACCCACGTTATTATTAATTTAGACAAATTATTATCTTATTTTAATTGCTACAATATTCTATTCAAATAAACTTCTTAACAAACTTAGGTAAATAGTGTGACCATGCTGCGGCATATTTAAACGACTTCAGAGGTGTTATCAATGTACGAATTGTTTTATATTTGATTGCTTCAATTTATTTAACGTTAGCGACAAAATTGTGGCCGAGTAATCTTACTTTTCCGATGCAAATTTTCATACTTTTTTATTTTACTTTATTTCAGAATCAAACAGCCATTACAATAAAAATTAGGTAAGTACCTACACTGATCAATGTGTTACCAATAAGTTAACCAGTAAAGATTATATATTTTACTAAGTGGTGGATCTAGAGGTGGGGCTAAGGATGGGCAAAAACTAAAAAATCTACGATTCTCTGATTTTATTGTCTACTAGTTAAGTTAGCCGTGCTTCGCAACGGAACATTTGGGTGGTGAAGTAGATCGACAGTACGACCCGAACCGCGTTTATCTGTTCATTCATTCTGACAACTCTCAAGAAGGTTCTGCAATGTTATATTAACTTCCACAACTTTCTAAAAGGTTCTACAATGTTCTGTTAATCTCCACAATTTTCTAGAAGGTTCTACAAAGTTGGCCTTGTTTGGAACAAACATACTCGTATATACATTTTTATTGTATGCAAGATAGTGGTAGAGGGTTTTTCCAGGACTCTAGAAAAACTATAAGTTCTTGCGACCGACGCACCTTTTCGGCAGTTATTAATTCGTTATTTTGTGTTCCATTTCATCTGAAGATTTGGTCACCGTAGCTACTAGCTAACACCACCCAGTTTACCTGATCTGGCGAGTACTCAAGTAATTAGTGAATGTTTACTAGATAGGTATATGTCGAATATACAATACTCGTACGTAATTACGTAAAGACTATGTTACAGGGTATCATACAATTATAATATGAAGAGTATTGTACTCGTATGTAGGTATATGGATACAATTAGTAATGTTGATGAGTGTGTGCTCTCACTAGGGGTGTCATTGTACGTTCTTTAAATAAATTAATAAATAAAAACTTTATTATTTTATATATTTTCAAATGGCGGGTTTGTTGCCGTAGGAAGTGTCTACCAACCAAACAATTTTGTCACTATTTAAAGAAGAACTACTTTACTAGTTGGTTCCGTAAAAATTCACGAAACACCTTTTTTGTTTTGTTCACATCTTACTCTAAATACATTCAAGTGCGCTAATTGCAGAACTGCTTCGATACTTATAATTTCAAAGTTTACATATTTTTTTTTAAATAATGAACTAACTTGATCACATCTTTTATCTAAGTAGAGGTGTACGTACACTGTACCTACTTACTTACAGATATCTTATACGACAAAATTTTCTTCTGCGGCGCTAGTTGCGCACTCGTGTTATTTCTTTCTTTTTGACATTTCAGCTATCAATGTAGATACTTTATTCTTTTCATTATTATTTTATTTGCAAAGAGCACAGACAGTCTTACAAAAAGTATATATAGTACAGCATCAACAAGAAGAGGACCAGTAGAGGCTCGAGAATTACCAGATTACAGATACCTGAAAATGCAAACAAAAATATTAGTGAGAAAATAGTCATTGAAGTGAACAATCACATACATAAAATGCCAGATAAAGAAATACTTTGAAAAGGTAAAGTTGGCTACCCTAGTTGAAGCAGTGTAATAATGATGATGTTCAGTGGAGAGATGATAATAATGATGATGGGACTCTAATTAAGAGATCAATCAACACGATATCTAATTAATACTATAATAATACATCTATAAGAGAACAATAACTTGTTATACGTATTAAGTAATCATATTGTGTACCTAGCGACGTGTTGGCTACAGAGATTAATCAATACCCTTTATGAAATTATAGAAGAGAGCGATTATAGTTCCTATGCGTTACCTACTAAATTTAAGGAGGGCATTGCTTAGTTCCCAAATGTTACCATAATGAAGTTAGCTGGCAGAGATCGCAGCACTGAGGTAATCCCGCCCTAGTGAACAAATGTTATGATTTGTAATGTTAACATATCTCTGTATTTTGTTCACCAAAAGTGTAAGTAAATAAACAAAATAATGTAATAATGACATGGTATTATTAAAGGTTTTTAATATAAAACCTAAGGAGGGCTCTGCTGGTTCCCGAGTGTTACCATGATTTAGTGAGACGATTATTAATTTTTATTTATTTATTTATTTATTTATTTATGGTACAAATACAGTCACAACAGTACGATTAAACAGGAATATGTATTGACAAACCTGACCAATTACATTTGTACACAAATAACAACACACAAACACAGTAACACAAACTTAGACCTATACATACATAGCAAAAACAACTTAACTAATAGACATTTTGATTATACAACATATGAAAGGATAGGACGGGAATGGAACGAGGAGGAGGAGAGGGATTGGATTGGGGAGGAAATATCCAGTGAGGTACAATTCTACTCAAGTTTATATTAGATCAAATTATCGTTATGAAATGGAATACAATGCAAAAATATATTTGTATATATATTTATATACACATATATAAATACGCACACACACATACACACTAGGTGCAACATCTTCTCAATGAACTCTTGTATGTTGAAGGAGACGAATTAAATAAATCTGCGTGATTAATATTTCCCGAGAGTTTACGATTGTAGAATGTACAAGACCTGTTAACAAATTCATTTTGATTGGAGTTAGTGTTAGAATCATGGACATAGAACAGGGTGTAGTGTCTGCCAATTCTACCGGGAACATGGAAATTTAATTGACGTAGCAAGTAGGATGAGTCGACTAAGGAATTTACAATTCTATACAGGAACATCTGATCAGCAATTAATCTACGATTCATAAGCTTTGGCAGGTGAAAATGTCGTTCGATCTCATCGTAAGATTTGAATGTATAATATGACCTAAAGTTAATAAAGTTCATAAACTTCTCCTGTACCCTCTCAATCCTGTTAACATATACGATATACCGCGGATTCCACACCTGAGAACAATACTCAAGGTGAGGACGGACGAAAGAGTTGTAGAGGAGAACAAAAGTATTGAAATTGTTAAAGAATTTACATGTTCTCAGAATAAAGCCGAGGCTCTTAGTTGCCTTGGATACAATATTATCTACGTGTTTTTCGTATGTCAGTTTACTGTCCAGTAATACTCCCAGGTCGCGTATATGATCCTTCCTTGTAATTAATGTGTCATCAAATTTGTAATTGTAAATAATTTTATTTCGGTTGCGAGTGAATGTGACAGTATGACATTTGGACGTATTCATAAACAGTTTATTCTGTGTACAATAGGTAGCGAGTGCATTCAAATCGCTCTGCAACCCCTGGCAACACTCCCGGCCGATGATGGGTCTAAAGATTTTCATATCGTCAGCGAATAATAATATTTGGGAGTTTTTGAAGCATGCAGGAATGTCATTTATGTAAAGTGAAAACAGCAGGGGCCCCAAGATAGATCCCTGAGGAACACCAGAGGTAACAGACTTCCAGACAGATGTATAGCCCGAGAGCGCAACTGCCAAAGATCTATTTTCTATGTAGGACGAGAGCCAACGAAATAGGTTCCCATGTATTCCACAGTCCTCCAATTTATCACGCAGGATGCTATGGTCAATCTTATCAAATGCTTTACTGTAGTCAGTGTAGATAACGTCAACCTGTATTTGATTGTCCATATAATTTGACAGTATGTTGGTAAATACGCCGAGATTAGTGACTGTAGATCTTCCCGGGAAAAACCCATGTTGAACCTCAGTAATTGATTTTTTTAGAACGGGGAACAATTGATCAAGTACAAGGGTTTCAAAGACCTTAGAAAACACTGGGAGCTTCGATATGGGCCTGTAGTTATTTACCTCACCCCTAGAACCCGACTTGAATATGGGCATGATGTAGGCTTTTTTCCATTCAGCAGGAAATATGCCAGCCTTGAGGGATCTATGAAATATTTTTGTTAGTGGAATGGGTATTCCGTCCGGACCTGCCCCCTTTTTGGAATCGAGTGAGCGTAAGCATTTGAGAGTCAATTCGTTGGTAAAGGATACTGAACCAATTCCTTCGAGTGATTTAGCAGGTGGGGTATCGCGTTCAGAGTTTCCATCGCCAGACTCGTAAACCGAATGAAAGAAATCAGCAAACAGGTCGCAAATCTCCTGGCCCGACTCCGCTCTCTTAGTATCCAAATGTACAACACTAGGAATAGTGCTCGACGCCTTTTTAGATTTTACATATGACCAGAAGTTTTTTGGATCTTTGGAGATGTTGATTTCAGAATTACGAACATAGTCGTCGTGACACCCCTTCGCCAGATGCTTCTGTCTCTTTCTGAGGATAATAAAGGATTCCCGGTCGCTCGGTCGTTTGTAGATAACATAACGTCTGTGATATTTGTGCTTTTCTTTGATGACCCTAATGAGAGCTGGCGAATACCAGGGTGGATAATGCACCTTGGTCACAGCTCGCCTTGGGACCGCGTCGCTAATTATGTCATTTAAAATATTGTATAAACACGAAACGGCTCCATCAACCGACAGCGCGGTGTCGAGACAAGACCAGTCAGTGCGCGCCAATCTATCGTTAATATCTGCATAGTCGGCCTTATGAAAAAGTAGACGCACATTTGTATTCTCGTTAAGGCCCCGAGGAAGTGACAGGTTTAAATTCACAGTAATAGGCATATGAAACTTGTCCACAGGCAGAGCGAGTGGGTCCACCACTGGATCGACCACAACATCAATATTTGACAAGACAAGATCCAGAATATTGTTCGAAGAATTAGGGACGTGATTATACTGGACAAGATTACAGAACTCGACGTTATTAATAAAAAGTGAACTAATTGAAGATGTATAATTAGACGGGGAGAGACCAGAGCATCCAATGCCCTCCGAACTCCAGGTGACATCCGGCAGGTTAAAATCGCCCAGAATCAGAAAACCATCACCGGGATTTCCAAAAATCTTAGGACTCAACTCATTTGAAAATCTTGTAATGTTGGAATTGAAGTCAAAAGTCGTCGAGAGATATACACAGCATATGTGTATGCTTGTATGGACGGATCCCGGGGGAAGACGTAAAGTGACCCACAAATCCTCGGCGCCGGAGTGCCAGGCCAGATTGCCAATTGTGTCAAACTCTTTTTTGATTGCCAAAAGAACACCGCCCCCCATGGAGACTCCCGTCATGTCTCTGTCACGCCGGTACACGTTATATCTATGGTCAAAGATCTCGCCGTCTAGAATGGAATCGACCAACCAAGTCTCAGTGATTGCTATTACGTCATAGTCATTACAATTTACATTTATAAAGAAAGCATCCGTCTTTGTTCTTAGCCCACGGGCATTTTGGTAATAAATTTTTAATGAATGTTCTTCTATTGTGAATGCAGAGTAATTATCAAATATAATGTACGAAAACTATGATTTATGAAAATAAAACGGACCAGTAAAAATCCAACATTAAGAAAAAGAGCAAAAAATGTGTAGAATACCGGAGTACACTCCACTATAGAAACGGAAAAAAGTGAAAAAAATGTCTCAAAAAGTGCATCCAAAGAATGGTTAGTGGGACAACCCGTAAAACTTAGTATTAGCACCGGCTGAGCGACAGAGAGAGACAAGACCATTATATATTTGGAGCAGTACAGAGCGTTTGGATTAGAGAGAAGGAGACAGCGATAATATGTCGCTATGAGGTATAAATAAGAGTAGGCGTTCGAAACGTATACGAATAGCGCGTAAGGGGGAGAGAGATAGCAATATACCGAAACAACATACAAGTATCCAATAACAAATAATATATGAACATAATAACCATTATAAGTTAGCAAGGCAGACATTAAAGTATGAATTTTATTTAGACGAAGTTGCAATTTATAGTGTAAAAGCAAGAACGATAATGTGTTATCAAGTGATAGATAGATCAATCTACGATCATTTTTCAGCCTTACAATCTCCAGTGGTGTGGCAAGTTGATAAATAGCATTAATATACATACAAAATCTGGAAACAATGACAAGGTAGTGAATTGGATACATTTCAGGTGCGTCACACAATACGAATACAACAATATGGCCAATATTCGTCATTCTAACAGGAGAACATATAATAAAAGTGTTAATGTGCGTTGATGTAGTGCGACGACAGTGAAATGCCTCCGGAACAAGTGAAAAAATGGAAACTAATTCTATAATCATTGACAACCTAATACAATAAATATATATGTGATGTAGTGGTAACCACGTGGTAACCAAGCCATTGCTTCAATATGCATTGTTACATTAGCCCTAATTACAATAAAAATTACAATAAAAGATGGTGATTTTATTTGGTGATATAACAATATCAACTGAGAGTTAATAGATTTGTAGGTAACACACTCGTATATTATTCTGAGAATGTAGAAAGTATTACAGTAGAATGGAAGGTGTAAAAATATTATGTTGATAAGGTGAGTAAAGTATCTATAGTACAATGACGACAATATGTCAAATAATTTCTCATTGCAAACTGAAGATATTAATATAACAATATTTAGTCTGGAACACAGTTCAAACAGGAAGAAAGTAATAGCATAATACAAACGCAGTTCACACAAGTGTGAAATAATACACTGTAAATAAGATGTGGGTAGCAAATCGCTGACAACATCCACATCAATCATCACCAGATACAATTTGTATACAACAGAATGGAGCACACAAACTAGAGGATAGGTGGTTGCATGGGTGGAGGAAGGTATAAGGTAATTAGAGGTAAGTATAAGCAGTGGCGTAACTAGCATTAGTGCCGCCCGGGGCGGACTCTGAAAATGCCGCCCCGCCCGAACCCTAAAGTACCTATACAAGAACATGTGTACCTTACCTGCCCTGGGGTGCCTGCAGTTTTCAAGCTAAGCAAGAGCAACTAAAATTGTAATACAGACGTGGCATAATAAAGCATATAAATAGCGCCGCAGGCGAAATTTTTTTACATAGCTAAATGAATTTTGTTGGCTGGCAGAAATTTGGGTTGGCTGGCAGAAATTTGGGTTGGCTGGCAGAAATTGCCATTTGGCAATAAGCCCGCCCCTTGTATGTTTTTCTGTACAATAAAGTTTATTTTATTTTATTTTAAAATGAAGGTCGTGTTGAAGTTTTGTTTACTTTCTCTATGTTAAACAAGGTAACGTTTAAAAAGGAAACAAAATAATGAGCGCCGCAGGCGAAATTTTTTAGCCAAATGGGCGAAATGATGAACCTGGTTATATTTCTACAGTAGGTATCTAACACATATGGTTACAGGTATTGTATAGGAGAAGCGACCATGCAAGAAGTAACGAAATTTTAGTCACAAGATAACTAAAATCTAGCTTATTTATCGTGAAACTAAAAATACTTAGGCACCTATAAAGAATACGTACCTAACAGTCGAACAGGTTTCATTAGCGCCGCAGGCAAATTTTTTAATGAAAATTATTGTAATTTAACAGTTTTTCATAATAATTTTAGAAAATTCAGAGATTTTTTAATTTGTGTGTTTTATCAAGATGTTTGTTTATGTGTTGTTCCATTTTGCCGCCCCCTGAAATGCGCCGCCCGGGGCGGACCGCCCCCCCCGCCCCACCCTAGTTACGCCACTGAGTATAAGAAGAAGGTGTGAAAGGATAAAGAAAGGCAAACACAGAGCCATAACAATTAGACCAAGAACAGGTGTTATATGCACGCAGATAGGCGCATAGGTAAGACATTTATTTAAAGGAAGGCAGGGGTCAGAAAGCGGTGTCAGGCGAGCGCGGCAGTAGGTTATTCGGGTGTTGAGGCCTTGCTGATTTTCAGCTGTGTATCAGGTCCTGAATATCCCAGCTGGCTAGTAGTGATCTTGGCCCTCCTGGAGACAGCAACAAACTCCTCCCGCCTGTATCTTCTCGTGAATCTCAGGATTATAGGTTTCACTTGAGTAGATTTCGTGGCGACTCTCGTCACATAATCGATGTCTTCAGGAACCAGCTGAAATCCCACCTTCCGTGATAATTCCTGGACCAACGTCAGGAGATTCTCACCGGTGGTGATTGGGACATTCCGGATCTCAACATTGTTGGCCCTTGCCAGCTGCTCCCTCTCGTCCTCCCGCACCAAGACCGTCCTGAGCGATTTTGAGTCTGCGGCGACTGCCGCCTGCATAACGCGCATCTCTCCCTCAAGTGTCTCCACCCTCTTCCCCAACGCCGAGCATAACTCCCCGAGAAATTCCAAGGACCATTTGGCCAAAATTGAGTCGGCCTGAGATGCTAGCAGGGCAGGAGGCGGGATGGCCGGGGCAGGAGAATCAATTATAGCGGCGGCGTTGCTCCTGGGGTCGCTAGCCTTGCAATCGCCACACTTCCAGGAGGCCCTGGAGATGGAGGACATTTTTTTAAAATTCTCTTGGGATTTGCCCAAGCATTTAGAGTGCGCCGACAGCAAGCACCTTGAGCACTTAAGAGCTTTAGAAGGGCTCAATGGGCCGTCACAAACGTTGCACTGTAACATTATATTGTTTAGTATTAGTAGTAGTAGTAGAGTACATGGTTGGCGCAGTTGGTTGAGGCGGCAGTCTCTCGAGCGAGAGGTGCCAGGTTCAAACCCTGGCGCTGGCGATGTATTCCACACTTTGCGATACAGGCTTTTAGCCTAGTGCAAGGTGTGTAGGAAAGTATTTGGGTTTGTGTATGCAAGCCCAGATCCTTTTTATAAGAAAAAAAAAAAAAAAAAAAAAAAAAAGTATCCCTGATTGATATATGCACAACAAGTAATACAATGTTTATCAATTCAACGATGTAGTAAGATCTTTGATTATTGAAGCACTTTATCAAATATTTTTTAGTAAGATGTAATTAGAAGAATTTTGAAGCTTATTACTGGTTTGGAATCAGAATATATTTAAAAATAAGTTATTAAAAATTGACTGTCAAAAGATTACGGTAGAGAGCTCATTAATTTATAATAGGAATCATTTCAACTGTAGTCATACTTCAATCAAATTAGATAATGATTAATTAGTAAGCTAATTAATCTTTTATTACACAGGATGTTTAGCATTTTTTTTTTATTTTAACGAACTGCGTACATCATTATAATATTGTGGTTATTGTTGGGTTGGGTTGGGTTGGGTTAGGGATGGGGTAGGGTGTGGGTAACGGATGGGAAGTTAGGGAGGTGACTCCTCTGTTTACCAGCTCTAATGAAAATACCGTAATTGGCATCTGATATAACTCGCCTAATGAAACAATCCTCGGAAATGTTATATTATTATTATCACTAGGTATGTACTACTACTTTCTATCCTTTCCCTCTCCCTTTCTTCCAATATCCACAAAGCTTCATAGAGATTCTCAATCACAAAAGATAATCATTTAGCATTAGGTATATTGCAATACCGACGTTTTCAATTTCACCTACCTCCATACATGCAAATTCCATTGCTATTCATACATACATATATGTGCCTAACTTCATTGTATTGTGATATGATTGTACAAGTTCTCTATAAAGTTTCACTTACACTTTCAAATAAATTGCTCGATTACCGAAAATTTCACATCACAATGACGTGCAATATACTTGGAATTCCCGGGAGTGGAGCAATTTAGTTGCTCGTGTAAGCGAACCTCGAGGTAACATTTAGTTCCCAGATCGGTCAACAGTACTTGAACCAACATAGGACATAATTGTTACTTGGGATATTACTTTGTTACCTTTGCTAACTTTGTAGTCATGCTACGTGTATTCGGCATATAGAATATTAAGTTTAGAAAAGGCCTACGTCCAGCAGTGGATCGCAAGTGGCTAGCAGTATGTAAGTACTTAGTTGACGAAGGAGGTTCGTATTTAGTTGACCAAAGAGATTAAAGTGTTCGCAAACTAGTCGCCCAATTAAAGAATCAAAGTCTGTAGGAGATATTGCTGGAGTCGTCACCAGCTTTGGAGGCGGGAGGGGGGGGGGGGGCACTAAATTTACGATTTTTGAAAATTATTTTCACACGCACTGCTCAATGCCATTTTATTATTTTAATTTTACTGATGTTTTCGGCATTAACTATGTGACTGTTTTTTGGCATTTTGAAAAAACTGAGTTTATTACGCTATGTAATCTAACTCAAGTGATTAATTACTTAGTGTAATAAACTCAGTTTTTAGAAAATTATTATTTTAACTAGCTGTATTTCCCGTGCTTCGCAACGGCAAAACTTGGCAAAATGACGCGGAAAACTATGGATTCAACACTAATTTCACTTTTTTCATTCCAACCCCCCCCCCCCCCTCCCTCCCCAGCGCCTTCCTTTATTTTTGCGGATGTCGGTAGGGTTACTATTCATCTTTTTGACACCAAAAGCTTCATGGATTAAAAAAAACTTTTTTTTTCATGCCCCCCCCCCCCTTCTTGCCCCCTTCCTCGTACCCCTTACCCCCCTACGAACCATCTCTGGGGCAAGCAAAACAATTTGACAAAGTTTCATCTCATTCGGATGAACGGTTTAGGAGCCTATAAAGGATAAGGTGAAAATGTTTCGAACATAGGTACAAACTAAAATATTTATGTGGGATTTTGTTTATTAATACCTGGACGTAATCGTAGGTACCCTGGTAGGTAGGTACTAAATATGATACCTGATATTTCAGCGTTTATTTTAAGACTAATTACCGAGATGTTTGATGGTTATTATATTTTGTATTGTTTTTAATTAGGTCACATCCACATGAGACGATGCCACAACCATGTTAGTACCTACTGAAGTAATTCCATTACATAATACTGGTATTATCCAAGTCATGTAGGTTTGTAACGCTTGCCCATTGGAAAATTTTGCAAGTTCTATGAATATGTATGTAAATTTAATGCAGTGACACCTTCGAGGGTGGCTAAAAATTTTCGTCGAAGTTTCATTTTTTGTCAATTTGAAAATTAGAAGTGTAGGTTCCTACTAATTAAATTATGATTGAAAAAAGTTTTGATATATTTCTTTCGTGTAAATAATCAAGCAAGTACCGCCATTTTATGCAACGTGTCAGAAAATGAAAATCGACAAAAGAATTAAAAGATTAAAGATTGCTAATCGAACAATTTAAAGTACCCACCTTCTATATGTGTGTAAAGTACCTATGTATGTAGATAGACTTGTAAGAGGAGTTTTGTGGCTTTCAGGGGTGACCAACCAAAAAAGTCGACAATATGAATCTGGTTTTACGACTTTCATGACGATATTGGAGAGACGAGGAAAAGACGGAGCCTTGTGATCTTCTCCTTGGGGTCTTTTTCGCCTCTTTTTTATCCCAGGGCCTCTACTTCAGGATTTTAGGTGTCCATCTGACACTGTCCTGTCTTGGCACGTGTTCTTTCTGCGATGTCGGCAACTTTTGTTCGACGTCTGATCTCCTCCATGTTCATTTCCAAGCCAATTTTTAAGGATGCATCATGGAGGTCTTTAATCATTTCTTTAAGTTCTTGTATGTACCCACTAGTACAAGGATGGCCAACCTTTTCAGCAGCCAAAATGAGATTGCCTACCGGGCCGCACAAACAATTTTACAAAACGAAAAATAAATTTACAGGTTTGAATCTGCTACTGACTAAAAAAGTGAAATAGCGCCGCAAGCGTTTTTTTTTTTTTGTGAAACTGGGTTGAGAAGGCTCACAACTATATGTACCTAGGGAAAACGTTTTTTTATTGAAAAGTTTACCCTAAATAGCAACGCAGGCGAAATTTTTAAGGAAAAAATGGGTAGTGATGAATCTGATAGTGCTCGCCGCGGGCCGCATCTAGCCGCGGGTTGGCTACCCTAGCACTAGTATGTACATAATGTTGTATGTATAATTATACCTCTCGTAATTAGGTACATTTTCAAAAATACACTACTCAAAAGTAGGCAAGTAGGTATATTATTGTTGCGGGAAGCACTAGTAGAAATGCGCAATCATGAAATAAAAAATCATGGTCATCCGATGGTGTGTAGGGTGTTGAACAACCAATTAGCAGTGAGCTGTGGGGGAAAGGTATGGGGATGAGGGACGAAAAGGCGAGTACGTAGAATAGAGGATGAAGTCCATCATACATATATGGAGGATCAGGAAGGTGAGATAAAATACCTGGAGGAAGTATAGCAACACCCCCGTGTCATATGTAGTATTAGCCAATTATATCATATTGTCATAATAATACACAGCCGAAGGTGTTATACAAGGTGATGTCTTTTTAATTAGACTGTTCGTTTTCTTCTCAGTCTGAATCACTCCTGAACGTATGCCTCCTCCAAGTTTCTCCACTCCTATCTATCCTGCGCCTTCTGCATCCATGTGCACCATGATGGTAGGTGGGCACGACGGCTAGTCCTACGAAAAAATTGGCTTATCATTTTTTGTAGAGAATTTAGCAAGGATTATTTTTGTCAGTGACTACATTCTCCTATCTCTTACCATATTCCTATAAAATGCGAAAAACCGCGAAGAAGGACCTTTTCGGGGGGGGGGGGGGGGGGCAGGGGGGTTTGCAGCAGGATTTTGATAGGCAACCCTAGTGCGATGTAATACCCTATTGGTAAGCTATCATTTGTACCACATTTCGATCAAAAAACAGATACGTCATAAATTAAGCAGCGGGCTCTTGGACTATTACGTAAAAATGTGTACAGAGCATAAATTAATAAGTTATTGGGTATTCCTTGATACTATACTACAAACTATAATAGTCTTGATGCTATACTAGAAACTATAACAATACTTCATTATTGATGTATAGTGCAGTAAACGGGGAATATAGTTGTATGGGCGCTATACAAAAGGTCCACTAGACCTGATTTTTTTTCGAAAAATTCAGGTCTACCGAACCTTTTGCATAGCAAATATATTCATATAAATATATTCAACAAATATATTCAAATAAATATATTCATTTACTGGGCTTATTACTATCTGAACGTTTTTTTTAAAGGATCTGGGCTCGCATACACAAACCCAAATGCTTTCCTGCACACCTTGCACTAGGCTAAAAGCCTGTATAGCAAAGTGCGGAATACATCGCCAGCGCCGGGCTTTGAACTTGGCACCTCCCCCATGAGAGACTGCCGCCCCAACCATGTACTCAATTACGTATATTGCGTTTATTATACCAAATTACTATTGATTTCAATATAATTTTGTATAGAGAGTTAAATGGATATTTCAAACACCCTGTTTATAGACCTTTACTTCGCCTGAAATGATGGATACTTGAGCACCTTGTTAGTAGGAAGGAAGAATATTAGGTTGGATAATAAAATAAGGAGAATAAGGATTGGTGACTCTCAGGAGCTATCAATCAGAAAATAATAAATATACAACGAGCAGGCATAAAGGCATTTTGATTTTATTCATTAAAGAATTTTATTTGGACATTACGTACCCAAGGGCTTGGCGCCAAGAATGACGTCACATCAGTCATTTCCCACGGCATTAAGGTTCAAAATCGCGTGAAAAATCGCATGATAAAATGGTAAAAATTGCGTTTTTTTCAATTTTTGCGGTTAATTTTGTGTCTATCAAAAAACTTTTACGGTTATTCCCTAAATTTTAATGCATATTATCAGTACAAAAAGTACGACTTTCGGGAAACGAATTTCCGTCTTTCGGAAGATCAGAGGTGTTGGTACACATTTTTTTTTGAGAAATCTATAAAAGATATAAAAAATCTTTTACTGTTAAGATCTATTGGTACTCCCCCCACTCTGCCCAACTACCCAGTTATAGCAGCCCCTCTCGGAGGGGGTCTAGGGTGGTTGAGTCTTGAAACTAAAACATGATAGTTGATACTAAAGCCTTGATAATTTTTTAGAACAATTGACATCAATGTGAATCCAGCTGTGAAAGAAATATGAAAATTTAAAGAGGGAGTGTTCTATACAAAGCAGTCTCTGTGACATTTGCACGCCACTTTAGACTACACAGAGTGTATAGTGGCTGGAGCGCGGACTTCTAAACCGAGGGACCGGCTTTGAATCTGTATGCTGACGATGTACAAACATTATGCACTTAATGACACAAGTTTTTTTGTGAAGTGTGCAGAAAAGTATTGTATTGGGGTAAGACCAGTATAGACGAGCCCAGATCCTTTTTACATATACACATATAAAAAAGTCGGCTTATTGCTCTCTATATCGTAGCCCTGTTAAATATAACATAACTATCTACACTGTAAAATATAGATCAAGCACTATTCGCTCGAAAGAACATATGTAATACATATAAAGAAACAAAACAACATTTTTCTAAGTATACTAGTAAGGCGCACCACCACTCATTCTGAATGTCTGAATTTCGGTTACGATAAGGCAATTATATGGGAATGAATGTGTCGTTCACGATAAAACCGAATGCCATCAAAAATAAACCTCGGATCCGCCACTGGCATCTACCAAGTATTTTCAAGTTTCATAAGTATAAAACAATTAATGTTACGCCACTGACGATATGTATGCACTTGATTAAAATGGCAAGCTCATCGCGGATATTAGAAATGTTTTCATTATTAAAGTTTTTAATTAAATATAAGGAGAAAAGAAACAGTATTTCCGCATCCGAGAAGCGCAGCGCCGTGACGCTATTGCCGTACAGTGGTGCCGGCGCCGACGTCCTTTCATTATTTATTTATTTTACAATCTAAAAGCGATATCCCACGGTACGCGAATCCGGATTCGTACGTAGATTCACAGGCCGTGGGAAGGGGTGAGTCCGTAAATCTACAGACGCTTTCGTAGCGATTTGTTTGGCGGTACGTACAAATCCAAAATCACGTAAGAATCCGGATTCGCGCACCATGCGAAATCGCTTTTATACGGCATTTTAGGCAATTTGTACAAAGCATATTACAAAAATATCACAAAAAAAAACAACAATAAAAGTCACACAATTGTGTAAACAGAATATAAATAAATTATTACAAATTTATGATAATCAGTCACATGCCGCTTAAAAGATTACTAAAAATACACCAAAAAGAACATCAGTCATAAAACATGTCAGAGTATCAAAAAAACAAATAAAAAGCATAACATTTTCAGTCATATAACACTGACAACAGAACAAATCAGCAAATCAGTCACCATATAAAAAAAAGACAAAGCAACACAGCATATAAAACAGGTCAGTGTTTTTTTTTTTTTATATTGGCCTCCACCCGTTCGCGAGTGATTTAGCAAAGGTCAGTGTTAACACAACGAAATAAATTAATAGTAATCAGTAACAGTATATAAAACAAGCCAGAATATCAAAAAATAAATAAAAAATAAAAATAAAAACAGGAATATAGTATATTATAACTAGCAACATTTAAGCTTAGGAAAGAGCTAGAAAATCGTGTTTTAGATCTCTTGTATATTTATTTTTATATTCTAATACTCCTTACGTCTAAAGATTCAATTTTATCCTCATATTCATTCCTATTTTATAACCTACTCCACTAAAATAGTAATAACTTTGTACGGACGCTATGCAAAAGGTTCGGTAGTTCTAATTTTTTGTGTGTTCCAAGGTAACGTTATATTAAATAATTAAGAGTTGTTTCATAAAAATATATAGGGAGTTTTCTGTTGATTATACATATTTAGGAAGAATTATTATTTCTGTAGAACTACCGCTTAAGAGGTCCAGCTTTTTCATTAGAGATGTTACTGTTATCATCAAATCCATCACTGGCATTGGGTAATAAGTTCTCTTATCATTTCCTCTCTCTCTAACAGTGTACCCCTTCATGTTCTCCCCCTTCCCTCCCCCACTCCCATCCACAACTCGCCATCAACTAATTATTGTCCGATGGTATCTGCTAATTGGAAGAGCATTTCTCATTTATGGATACTCTCTCCTTCCTTCTTCCCTACACCACCACCATCCACACCACTTCTGGCAAGTTCTGAGAAGGTACAGGGTAACTGGAATATTCTATTACTTACTTCTATGGAAAATTGTGGTTTCGTTTGTCAGTAATTGAGAATAAATGTCTGGAAGTAATATCGAAAGAAATGATATAAAAGCTGGAAGTTAGAAACGAATACTCGGAATGAATAATGGGAAGTCTGTTTACAAGGGACTAACCGAGTGGTGTGAAAGTGACATAGAAAGAAGAAATTTAACAGGCACCAGGGTGAATGGGACACTGCACTTGGATCTATCTTTAAAAGTAGCAACGCATCTAAAGGTAAAGCTACTGGTGCACAGCGCGTCTTGGTGCCAACACTGACGCATGCGATCGAGACATGGACATTGGACATGGCTGAAGAAGGACGAATCAGGTATAAATACTGTCGCGATGAGATCGCTGAGATGAATGTGTGGAAAAACTTTGAGAGATAGGATAAGAAGTGAGGAAATAGAATAGAATGGTAATTTACAGAAATGTATTTTATTGACCTGATTTTTTTTATAATTGCTAATGTAGCATTATAATAATGACCTCTTTTTCCTCTGTAGTCCATGTCAAACGATGAATTTTATCAATCATCGCCTGCAACTCCTCTCGTTCTCTGCTATGGCTCTCTAATTCGAACAGGTAACTCCTACTGACATTGTCTTTCTGGCGTTCAATGGGTCTTACTTTACCATTTCCAACCGCGGTGCCTTTTCTAATCCTTTTTGATACCAACGATCACGACATTCTTTTATTTTATGATCTGATAAATGTATTATTTTTAAAAATTCGAATACAACAAAAAATAATAATAAAGGTATACTTGTTGCGCCAATATATAAGAATCTTTTTTGTAGTGCTCGTGAAAGGACAGATATACCTTCCTTGAACAGTTAACGCATTTGTGTACATTCTTGTTCACTGTGCGCTCACTAATACCAGTATTAATGCGTGTACGGACTTGCGTGTAGTCAAGCTGTCTCACACTACAAAAAAAGTTCTTAATCTCCCGCCACTAGTATGTACCCATTTTGAGGACGTACGAATGAAAAAACAATGAATTAATATTGTTTGTGCTCTCCCTATAGTCCTGTCCGGGCCGCTTGGTTGGCAGGTTATAACAAGGTATTAAGGAATCAGTCTCACTCCAACGGGCACCTTTATTATATCTGCCACCCTTTGTTCCGTCCGCCCACTCATGGACATCTCATATACCAATTACCTATTTCACCGAAGTTACTTGACGTACGTATGCAGGTGGCATCGCGCTGTCAAAGTCTAATGCATTTTGGTGCATTTTTGTTTTTTTTTTGTAGTGATAATTCAAAAAGAGATTTTTTCCAGTTTTTAAATGAAATAAATGTGATTAAATCAAATCCCTCCGCCTCTCACGTTACACTACTGCTCTCTCACATTGCGCTGCATGGCCTACCCCAAAGTAGGTGACCTCCAGGAAGACTAAAGAGATTGGTAAATAATTGGACGGAGTGGACCTCGCAAAAGACTAACCACTGCTAAATAACAGTCCAACTAAGCCCAATATAAGAACAAGAAGATCTTTTTACGGCTTCGTTAGTTTCGGAAGGTGAATCAATACGATGACAACAATAGTACTTTTAATTTAAAACTTCATCAATTAACGTACATGTTGATTGAGCTGTACTTACATACTTTTTACATTTACTAACATTACTTCTTATTATACTTCTTTATACTTCTCCAACATTTTTCTTATGATGCCCTCGAACGATCCCAGCACCTGAAATAATTAATGCAATTTTTTTGTCCAATTTTTCTATTGTAATCATATTCGCGAAATATTACAAAAAATAGATTGTTAATTACTTACTTTTTTAAATATTTTTAGAAAACCTTTTTTATTTTTATTTTTTATTAGGTACTTAACTGGCAACTAAGTTCATTGTCATTATTCCAGGAATAGATTGATAATTAAAGATTTCTTGTTGTGTTTCTTACGTCGCTGTTAATTGAAAACCGTCTCGCCATAACTGTGTTTATATTTATAACTAAACTGTTATTTATTCCTCTACTTTTTTCGTTTTCTTTTCACCTTTTTAATTGATTGAAAGACCCTTTTATTATTATTAGAATTACGAGTAAATTATGTTTGCTTTTTATATTTTAAACGAGCTATTATGGCAGCGCCTGGATTTTAGGTTTGATGTAAGTAGTCATTATTTCATCCCTACATATTGATCTTTAACAATTAAGGCCTTGGTACCAACAATGACGTCTCAAGCATTTCCCACGGCATTAAGGTTCAAAATCGCGTGGAAAATCGCATGATAAAATGGTAAAAATAGCTTTTTTCCATTTTTGGGGTTAATTTTGCGACAGCCTACAATAGGTGAGTCGATTGAGATTTCTACCAACTAACCCATTATAATTTTCTCTGTGTTATATAAAATTGGCAGCCATACAACGAAATGATTAAACTAATTAAAATATTATGTATAAAACTACCTATGAAGTTTCATATCTCCCTCACCGTATGGGCACTTGGTATTGGACGGAGGAGTCACTAACATAACAGTGGGTGGCTTAATGGTTTTTCCATTTCCTGTCTGGCGCGGGTTCGAAAGAGGTGGTCACTCACTTTTAGATAACATCTATTGCTTTATGTGATATTCATTCGGAAACAGTGACTCTCAAACTTCCGAAAACTGTATTAAATATTGTGAAAGCTTAATTTCATTTCATATTTTCAGCGTTAATAAATTGGAAGCTTAATATAAAACAAAGTATGAACTATGAGTTTACGAGTAGTAAATAGTTAATTTTATTATGGAATAAAAAAAAACCTATAGGTACAAACTTGTTTACTAGAGAGGAGGTTTATCGCGAATGCTTCTAGCAAACAAAATTTGAGGTGGTCGGCAGACTTGATGGTAACGCGCTCGACTGTTAATATAGTGGGCGCGGGATCAATCCTCGACTTACTCCACTTCACAACACAGGCTTTTAAGCTTTCTGTGAAGTGTAGAAAGATGTATTTGGGCTTATTGCGATTAACCCAGATTCATTTTAAAAAAAAACCTTTAGAATACTTCATCCGCTCATTTTACTAAAATTCTTTTAGGATACCTCGCAGAAGCCGAGTATCTGCAATTAGATTATAACTTTACAAAGATAAAAAAAAAATGCTTAATGTTCAGCAATCAATAAGGAAATAGTACCTCCTATTTATGATGCGATGGTGTGGTAATATCATGAAGATGCATGCATCCTTTAATACACACAGCATACGTGTCGCTAGTTATTTCACATTCTGAAAAAAATTGAGATTTTATGAAAAAAAAAATTACAAACTCATGCACTTAAAACTATAAACAAAAAAATCTTAATAGAAGTCTAAATATAAAAATAGAATAACCTGGTCTAAAATATTTCTTGTTATGTCACACTGTCAGACAACGGAATATTTTCTTATCATTGAATCACAAAAAAATGACAATCTTTAATTACCCTTCGTAATTCTAATTTTAATTTCATCCCCTTTTGCTCCCGAGTCCACCCTTAGAAGGAGGGATGGGATGGTCGGTGGTCCGGGGGTGGTATGTGGAGGTAGATGGAGGCAATCAAAACGAAAATTGTGTTTTGTATTAAAAATGCACTAGGGGATCGTTGCAACCTTTATAATATTATATCTGAACCACCCCACAGTTATGGTTTTTTGGTTTTAATTGAATCTCCTAAAGCATTGTAATTATAAAATAATGCATAAATGATTGGATATTGGATTATCTGTAATGAACTTTTCAATATAAATGAATGCTTTTTTATCATACAATACTTGAAACTTTGCACTGTATTACGAGTATCTCTTAGGTTTGAATACCGGCCAAGTAGAAGTACCGGACATTTATGTTCTAATAACTAATACGAGTAATGCATATTTAGTGCATCTTATAGCCTGACTGAGGCCAATGTTGATACTTAATAACCCTAGATACTTAACCAAAGAGAGAGCGTTGGTCAGTCTATTGATTTTCGACATCCTGAAAGATCCTTTTTACAGTATATTGTTCCTATGACAGTGCCAGGACCTACGACATTAGGATTACTTCTTATGATATAGAGATCTAAATGGCAGGGGTTCTCTCATATTCTGTAATATTATACTCTCACGGAGTACTTCTTATATTTTCTCTCACCTTCTTTGCATCGCTTTCTTCCGACGGGACAAGAAAAGATTCTTGTCCCGTTTTCTCTCTGTTTTTGTTTCTAAGAAAATATTAAATGAAAGCAATCCATATATTCGGGTACTAGGCTACATATTATAATTTTGTTAGAAAATTTCTATCAAGAATGTGTGCGAAAACAATATTTATTATTTTACGAGTAGTAGGCAAAATTGTACAGTGGTGCCTTAATTTTCCCTTAAAAATGAAATATGGCGGATTTTGTTTTAGCGGCCGAAGTTGTGAGGATCGCTAGCAGGAGTAGTAGATAGATAGAGCATACGAGTATATTAGTTATATATTTTATCTGTAAATATATTGGTAGTGTACGTACCTATCTATATTATATAACACGCAAAATTTCAATTACAACTTGTAATTAGTTTTCCGACTTTTCTTTTCGCAACATGTACTTAGCTACTCAGTAACTATTGAAGGGGAGATAGCGCTCATAATGGATCAGATCGAGTACATTTTTTGTGCAAATAATTAAATTAAATTTGTAAATTAACCTGAATCTTTGTATCCATTATCTTCGATCCTAGCTGTCTTTCATGGTCAGCTGCAAGTGGGCTATGTCACCTCTCATCTTTTTCATACATTACCGAAAACGGACTCATATTTTTTTAGAAAATCAGCAATATTGATAAGTGAATCTTGATTTCCACCGCAATTTTTCACATTTTGCTTGGCACTGTTAATTTCAACTTGATATTTTTCCATCCAACCGGCATTTTCTGAAACGTGGGATAACTGTTATAGTCGTACAGATTTGCATTTTCAGTTTATCAAATCCTTTTATAAACCTAATGGACCACGGAGAAATCAGCATTCTACACTTTTCTTCCGATATGGTTTACTAGTGTCCCGTAAAATCCCAGGTTATTTATTGAAATATTAATTAATGTCGTTATATGTATTCTTCCACCCAGCCCTTGAAATTAAGACTATGCGGGGTAGATACTTGGTATCAGATTATCCGTTTCATTTGCAGAATAGATTTTGGGGTGGTTGCGATGAGGGGTGGACGGAAGAAGGGGATAATCCCCATTTTAATTAATTAAAAAATAAAACAGATGCTTCATTACCAGAACACTCCATTATTGAAGACTATGAAAGATTAAAATTATACAGAGTAAAACTGCTAAAACATAACACCATTAATTTTTAAAAGAGTACTGAGTTTGACGAATCAAACCCAAACGTATCATTTTCCCTTTTATAGTAAGCTAGGAAAGTTTGTATTGTGAAAAATAAGTCGAGATCGAGGATCGATTCCGCGTTCATCCGACGATTAACATACCGATCACCTCTTTTTTTAGATATGTGTTGGGGGTTGCTATAACTGATGCAAAAAAAATGAAAAAGGGATGAAACCGTCTTTATAGAGGTCTTTCAGTTGAGTTAACTTTAACTGTTTTCGTCAGAAGTTATGGAAGTAGAGAATCGAGCATCGCACGTTTCATGGCTCTTTGCGCTACTCTGAAACGATGTTAACGATAAGCTTTTAATTACATATTTATGCTGTATTGAAATGTTAGACTCTGTACCAGACATAAGACACAATAAGTCTACAGTTATAAATTAAGTAAAACACTTTTGCAGATTTGCTTGAAAGTTTTCAAAGAGTAGCCTGTGGTATGAAGTGGTGGTACGTATCAAAAAGCTTTTAAATAAGGAGCAGAAAGAGCTTTAGTCCTGACAGTCTAATTACAACGCAGCTTCGTATAATTAACCTTCTATATAGTGAGCTTTCTAGATTCGATCAGTACGAAGCTCTCCTTGTTGTAGCTTCTCCCGAGAAACTTCATTTAATGGGATTTGTTTTGATCGTTATCGGGAAGCTTTTTAGTTATAACTTCACTTAGTTGGAAGCTTTCTGATATTTTCATTTACTTGTACTCCCACTTGTATCATATTACGTCACTAATACACTTCTGATTTTAAGAATTTGAAGGTATCTAGCTTACATTCCCAGTACAAAATGAAAGAAAATGTAGATCCTTGCAGTGAGAGTCTCCTCCAAGAGACATTAAGGGTATTCAGCGTAGTTTTCAGAGCATCAAAACGCGTCCGTCGTTGATAAACAACAATAATATTGTACTTATTCACGGAGAGCTTAGATTATTGAAGTACATAATCAAATTATTTTCGTCATACTGACTAGATCCGTTCAAATTCATACAACACTATGAAAGCGTATATGACGCCATTTCTTCAACACGATTTTGCGTTCTTTTGACGTTTAAGATTTTCAAAGTGTCAAAATGTGATTATTATTAGATATTTTAACGTTAAAAT
Organism: Ceraclea dissimilis; assembly: GCA_963576895.1. Classification (NCBI taxonomy): domain Eukaryota; kingdom Metazoa; phylum Arthropoda; class Insecta; order Trichoptera; family Leptoceridae; genus Ceraclea; species Ceraclea dissimilis. The sequence continues at coordinate 19,205,206 of OY756360.1, forward strand.
CCAAATGTTTCGCTCAGCCAGGCTTCATTATAATAATAAAATAAAAAAACATTTTATCCTCAAATTGTAATCTATCTTTCTATCGGTAAGCTTAAGTATTCTGGTTGATATCATTATTAAAAATGCGACATGTAACGCTTATTTAGTGATTTGACTTATTTCTACGCTTAAAAAGCATCGCAAATAACATATTTTTATTAAATTACATCTGCCATATCACGTGATATCATCATCGAATCACACATCGAGCCATCGATATTTTAAGTACGCTCCCGGTATTTTACGAGTTATTAGTGATTTCCAATAATTTTTACGTATAAATTAATTATGACACCAACAAAGGTGAAAATACATATTTACATTTTCTAGCGTAATCTGCATATCCACACGACATTTGGGCATGTAAAGTATATTTTTATTACCTACAATGTTGTCTTGGGTGGGCGAAATGATTGTTTTTAAGCAGGATAATATATAATTATATGATCGACATTTGACAGCTTGAATTTATGGAATATCATAAATTATAAAATGACAGTCGTTTTATGTAAATAATTCAATTTATATAATGAAATTAATTATAAATAATTTTAGCGTCGGCATATTAACTTAATTAGTTGCATTATTTATTTATTTATTTAATTAATCCTTTTTATTTTTTTTACGGTAGCGATGGTATTCAATTGAGCATTTACATCATCATTTAATCATCCTGTGCGTACCAAAAGAAGAAGAAAATGGAATGACTCTCGAAAATAGTTCCAGGCTATGACGGAGAATCATGGAAACCTATACTAGCTTCCCGCAGTATCCATCGTTATTTAGTTGTATTGCATCATTGTACTATAGCTATATTATATTATTTATGTAGGTATATTCTATGTATTATTATGTGCTGATCCAAAATGGATACTTTAATGGTATCACTTAACAGGCATTAGTGAATAATAATGGATAAGGTTTTAAACACAGTTGTAGTTAGTGGCAGTAGCAGTAGCAATTATCAATACATACTATAATGTGTACCGAATATAGAGTGCACATTATCTAATGTAGTAAACATACAATGAGTTGCTTCATAGTAAAATGTCGCACGGTAACGGTAGAATTATAATTTCTATATTACGGGGTATTTTTACATGCTTTTAATTTAAGATTTATAACCGATTTTTCGCCTGCTAAATTTAGCTCTTAGACTGATTCTAGAACCGTTCTAAAACTGATCTAGAACCAATATAGGGGCTAAAATCTTCTTTTAGAATTTGTACTTCTTCTTCACTGCTGGACGTAGGCATGTTTAAATTGTTTCCACTAACTGTTATGTAGTCAGTCCAATTTTTTGAGGTCGACCGTTTCCTATTTTTCATCCCATTGTCGCCACTTCAAGACTCTGGATACCAACTTAGTCAATCCTTGACCAACAAGACATGTCTTTAATTATTTTAATTTTGAGAATATGGTCTATTATGTCGGCAAGCTTTGTCCAACCTTAAAGTTTGGGAATCTGTACTCTGCAGGCTCAATGGCTCATATTAAGCATTACTACCTCTGCATATCCCCTGGGGAAGTTTAATCAACAATTATTTTTAACTTTTGAGTCGAAAAATTTGTCATATGCAATTGGATGACAATAAATGTATCAATCATGAATTACGTAGGTATATTGAGAGATGAACCTCGTTACTGAATGATGTTCATTTTAAGTATTTTAAATAGACCAGCGTATAAGTTCGAATAAAGAAATACATTATCTTTAATCACGAGTCCTGGCTATGTAGTCCGGATTTCGTACCTGCCTGCAAGCTATGAACTGTACGAGTAATCATAAACTTCGTTCGTCATCGATGACGGAACTCTGTATTGTTATATATTAATTAATACTTAATTAATGCCATTATTATGGTGAAAATAGCTTTGCGTTATGTGGTGATTATAATCACATTAATAATAATAGTGCGTTGATATTATTTCGAAAACTAACCATTGTCAACATCAATCTATTATAAGCTGTCTTCAGTAATTGTGTACTGGCGGAGAAGCAATTATATCGCGTAACTATCCCGTCAGGTGTCGCATAGTCGCCTGCCATAGAATGTAAAGGAACTAAGATTGTATAATTATGCGTTCCGATATTATCATGGTTACTTATTTACTTAATTTCCGTGTCCGGTCTAAAGTCTACAACTCTGTTAAGTCGTGACTTTGATCGCTTTGTCATTGGCCACAATCAGGTACTAAGGTGTACAGCCTTCCGTCATCACTGGACACTTAACTAAGTGGCTGTTAGCGAATTTTTATGATGAGGGAAGAATGGCTTCAAGTGAAGAATATATCGCTTACAGTGAGATTTGAACCCACGATAAGAGGTGTTTACATTTATTTTAAACCCACTTCCACATCTGTTTATTTCAGGAACATTGGCTTTTATCTCGTCTGAATTTCAAACGAGACATTTTTTTTTTCTTAAACGAAAGTCTGAAAGACAGAGACCTTTCGTCGACGAATCGCTTCCAAAACTATTGGTTTGGTCCCTTGAAGGAGATTGTCTATTAAAAAAAAACTGTTTCCAAATACACGAAGCCTAAATATTGAAGTTCATTAAATAGGTCCAAAAAATATCGAAAAAAGTGTAATTTCATACTTGTATCAAAGTGATGGAAAATGAACAATAAAAGGCGATAATTTCCGTATATATTTTTTGAAGCGTGCAAATTGAACGTTTTAGCCAGTCACACCAAACGATCGGTTTGTTGTTAGGTACTCGTAAGTAGGTGTAGGCCTCCATGGTTTGATGAAAAAACTCATTGCCATAAAAGTTAATAATTGAAATGATCACAATTGACAGGAGAGCTATTTTATCCATAAAGCTACATGCAGGTACGGTGATTGTAATATTTTAAGTGTAGTGTATATAAACTCTATTGAGAGTAGCTTTCGATGCAAATTTAACTTTGCTTTAAGCCTCCATTATACTTTGACAAGACAAAAATCCATTAATGCAGCTAACACAGTAATCAATTATTCGTCCGAGGGGATTATAGAGCACCACCCATCCAAATACACCCACCACCCTTTCCATTTTCCCTTTTTGCCCCAAAATAAGGCCTTTCATAAATGTGGGGTGTTGTAGTGTATATGTATTAATATGTATAGAGAGGCACAAGGTAGTGAGGGGGGGGGGCTGGGTTGGGATTGGGAGGCGCTAAAAGCATTCGCTAAGTGCCGAGTATTTGTCATTAATCCTTTAATTGATGAGCGTTGGCGAACAGAGATGGCGTTAGTTGTCGTCTATAGAGAGTGTAATCTCGTCTTTTCAGTCTATACATAATAACATGCATATTGTGCGAACTATCCATAGTTTATTATTCATTCTGTATGTCAGAAATGCCTTCAGCAAAATTCTCAGATATAATTGTTTCATATAGTTTTAAGGAGTGTTTTAGAACGAATCTTGAGATTTCTATACTCTCTCATCCTATTTATTCCTTTCCCCACCTTTAGTAATCTGGTTGTTTTCTTCCTATTTTTCAACAACTTTTGATTGGTGGTTGGGAATATTATGTATGTACCAGAGCACACGTTTAGCTAATTATAATTAATAATTAGCCATGTTTTATTGGTACCGCTTTGCGTTGGGAGAGCAGGGGTGAGTGGGACGTGTGAATTAGAGAGTGGGATGAGGGATGTATGAGGAAGAAGAAATATAAAGTAAAAGATAAAGCGGGACAAAACATTTTTCGTTAATTAAAAACAAACAAAAGGTAAGCAAAGGTTTACGAACACATTTACACAACACTCAACAGATGTTTCCAAACTTTGATGTAGTGTTTTCATAAAAGTTTGGGAATCGGTGTTTATTTTCATTAATTAAGATATAAGCCCCTACTGGGGAGGGCAGTACTGAGAGGGCATGGCTAGAAGAGTGGAACGCCCAGAACCCCGATAGCAGACAATTTGTACAGGACCCTACAGAGAGAGGGCCAGCATTCGATTTGCCCCGCTAACAATGGTCGACCTTAAATAAGATCCGAAAAAGTGACGCTAGATGCGCGTATTTTCTCCACATACAGGGCGAGATGGACCACCCTTTGGTGAATGTGGCCAGATCGAGGCTGTTGAATATAATATAGTGGAGAAGGGGATCCGGAAAAACGGCCGACAAGACATACGGCCGACAGGACAAATGGCCGACACGGACAAATAGCCGACACGACCAATGGCCGACTGGTACAAATGGCCGAAAGACGAAAGGCCGAAATCCAAACGGCCGACATGGACATATGGCCGACAAGTACAATAGGCCGACATCCAATAGGCCGACACGGACAACTGGCCGACAAGGACGAATGGCCGACAGGACGAATGGCCGACGCAAAAAAAAAGATTGAAATAATGATCACATCATAAGTTTGAAAAACAAAGTTGCCAGTTTATTCTAACAATCCAAAATTTGGCTATTTTTTTAAACAACAGTTCCGAAATATAATTTGAAAGTAGCGAAAAAATGTTACCATATCTTATTATCACATCAAGCAACACTAAACCAAGTTTGCTCCGTGAGACTTCTGAAAAAAAAGACAACGGTAACACTGTTTTTGCCAATAGCACCCAAGGTTAAATAAGATCTGCTCCTGAATTTATGTAACCACTGTATACTTAATAAGTATTACCTACTACTAGCGCCGCGCGTGGTCAATTTTGAACTAGGAGCATTTTGCATTTTAAAATCTCGCTTTTACCATAGAGTAGCCGCTACACGAATTAGATCAAAAACACCAAGCAGACATGGGACATTACTTTTTCAACTTTCCAGCGAACATGCAGGTTCACAATTTTTAGGCGTTAAAAACGGTTTTTCATTTGTTTCGGCTGCAGGTGCCTTTTAGCGCTTAATTAAACCTTACTAGTATAAATAAAAAAACCCATGTCTGCTGGGCGATGCTTGTTAACTATTATTTTGATTGAAAACGTCATTGTCGGCCATTCGTCCTGTCGGCCATTCGTCATTGTCGGCCATTCGTCCTTGTCGGCCAGTTGTCCGTGTCGGCCTATTGGATGTCGGCCTATTGTACTTGTCGGCCATATGTCCATGTCGGCCGTTTGGATTTCGGCCTTTCGTCTTTCGGCCATTTGTACCAGTCGGCCAGTTGGTCGTGTCGGCCATTTGTTTCTGTCGACCGTTTGTCCATGTCGGCCGTTTGGCATTCGGCCATTTGTAGTAGATTCGTGGAGAAGTGTCTTGACAAGAACTTTGTAAGGGTTCTTGAGGAGACCCACAAGATGACGCCAAGAGCAATATCGGCGGTGATACTCCAATATCGCCTCCCTGAAACTTTTTCACAAAATGATTTATTTTATTTATGCAAAACGATGTAGTTTCATCATATCTATAGAATAGATTTTTTAAAATTATTTTAAGTATTTCATATCTAAGTAACGCTGCATTTTTGGTATCAATGCCACCTAACGTAAGTTTTTTGATACTAGGTACTTGAAGAATGACTTGGAAAAGACTCCTAGAGAGAACATTACGAATGATGAAGAAGAATCGAAATATTTTGCAATTACGGGGCTTTTAAATATCCACAAAGAAGTCTTTCTAGCATACTATGAAGTGTTCTGAGTTTATTTTGAAGCCAATCAAATAGGAATTTTTGTTCAATTCACGGATCGTAATATTTTTAATAGATTTCGGATGGATTGCTTTTGAAATCACTAATTGCATCTATTTCATGAACAACCAAAAAACATGTAGGCTATCATGGTGATTAAAACTTCAAAATTTAAAATTCTACCCCATGTAGTACTATTCATTGTGTCCATGGAATATTTGAGACATCCAATTCAAAACTTATTATCTATGGTACTTCGCAACCAAAAGAAAATAACTGTTTCTTTCGCCGGTTCAAAAACACACCATCATCAGTAGATTTACAGCTCGTTAAAAGCCTTGGCCTCCTCCAAGATTTACTTCCATCTCCCTCTATCTTGGCCTCGGCATGATGTACTCCTTCAACCCCTATTGCCAACGGCGCGGCGTCTAGATCCTTCTGTGACAGCTGTTCCGTTACGGGTCTATTCCGTATTAAAAAAAAACCTGGAGATTTCTAAACACATGATTACAAATATTATTTCGTAAGGATTTTTGGAAAACCTATTGGACAACGGACATTGGATCAAGAAAATTGACGTATTTAGAACATTCTACAGATAATTATAGTAATTCCACCACAGTCTCAATTTTCGTCAAAATCGGACAGAGGAAGTTTTAAAATTGCGCGATTCATTTCCAGATTGTTCAGAATCAGTATTTTGTATTGTAATGAGTAAGTACTGTATGTTTTGTACACATAGTGATTTTTGTACCATTTGATTTGAAATCGCGTCAAGTACCTATTCTCGTCCTGGTCTGAACCCAACAATACCACACAGGTTTGAAGGAGAGGCTTTATCGTTCACTAGCGCATCCAAGGGTGGGGACTAGAGGACTGAAGCCCCCCTAAACTATGAGTGACAGTATTTTATATACAACTACATAGTTTCCAAAGAATCACATTATTACCACATCGTTTTCTCATCATCTCATGAATTTTCTGAGACTACTATTTTGTTTGGTAGAAAAAATTCGCCTGCGGCGCTAATTAAGCCTATCGTATCACATCATTCATTTTTCTAAAAAAATTCACCTGCGGCGCATTATTCCATCCCTAATTTACGTAATCTAAATTAGTATTTTACTTGCGGTCCGTCTTAATTTATAATTTCATATGGCCCTTCATCCGAAAAGTTTTCCTAGACCTGCTATAGACATAAAAGCGGGTTTATTATTTCACAAATATTCTAAAAAAAATCGACTGCGGAGCAATTTTTGAATACATTTTTTTTGTTTAAAGAAAACAAATCAAAGGATAGGTATTGGTATCATGACCCTCTTCACTCAGTCTAAAAAAAGTCGCATGCGGCGCTATTCACATTTTTAATTCCACAAGGTCATATTTGCATGTGATGACCTTCAGCCCCCTCCCAAAACTAAATCCTGGACCCGCCACTGAATTGTTATTATGACTGCGTAAGCATACTCTGTATATAGAGCACTATAGTGCCGGCTAATTGGGTGCATGTCCAATTATTTGTTGAGTAGGTCTTACTTGAAAAGGGGGGTTGGGGAGAGGTAGCTACCTCCGTATAACTGAAAGAGTGACTTGAATTATACAGAGACCTGAATAACATAAAATATTATTAGTACTAGCTTCAGTGTCCAGTGCAGCCCAGGTAAATAAATAGCTCTAATTTCCTAATACTTCCTACCTAGTTGCGTTGTATTTGTTTTTTTTTGCCAACACACTTCTCAGTATTATCAGCCAGAAGAGTCTACAGTCTTCATATTATCATGACATATAAACTCATCAGCCTAGTGCTAGGAAATATTTCACCTGTCTAGATATCATAAATAAAATATAAAATATAAGCATCCTAAAATATAAGCATTGTGCCTGAAATATCAGTATTTAGAAAACATCATACAACATCCCAAGTAGGTACTAATAATTACCAATTTTTGCTTTTTTATGTATAAATTTTCTGGTAAATCTATTTCTTTAACATTATTTATTAGCGATTTTGGTATTATACCTGTAGCTGATAAAAATAATGGAATTATTTTATATACCGACCTAGAATGCCAAATATTTTTTATTTCACCTGCTAATTCTGTATATTTACGAATTCTTTGTTTATGTATGATGCCTGGTTTAAAATTTTTTCTCGTATATCATATATTATTTATATGCCAAGGTTAGCTGGATGTTTGTGGTAAGATTGTTCATTAAATAAATAATTCACTTGGTAATTTCTTATGACCACACAGCACACCTCATGTGCTTTCTCGTAAAAAAATATAAATAGAGTAGAAATGATGTAAGTAATGAGTTTTTTCACTTTTGTACAAACGTACACAAACACACCCTAAAATATTATGATGATAGTATAAATGAATCAGATGTTTGTATACTGTTATACACACAATACCTACATACATAATACAATATTATAATTTGCTGTAATTCCCTCAGGGTGGAACGCTATATTAGCGGAATGAGAGATACATACCTTCACTAGGGTTCCCTTAGTTGGGCGGACCTTAACAAAGCAGCTACACCAAGAAATGGCTGGGATATTCTATTGAAATCCTGAAAAAAAAACTGGAAAAAAAGACTGGATGATATAGGAACTGAAACTCCTGAAACATCCAGGGGTGGAGGTGGGTTTAGCCTTGGTGTTTTTCATATTTTTTTATTGAAATATTTTTAAGTCATAGATTCAATAGGAATATTAAAAGATCAGGTTCTTCTTGTTGTTCTTTGGCGCGTTGGATGTTGGTAGAAAGATTTGAAATCTCGTCATTTCTAGAAGTCATACAATAATTGCTGGGATTTAACACCGTTTATCACAGCTTGATGTTAACATATATGTATGTGTTTTTGTCTTTAGTCATAAGTTAATATTGAAACCTGCACATTGTGCGGCGAAAAAGTGTTATACACTGTAATTCCAACACCAATTCATGCGATACCGCACTCAGCCCCACACAATTCTTGGATCCCCTCATCATCATGGCATCTCCAAGGAAAAGCTTTTTCTCTAAAAACCGGCGACATTAGGACACAGCCTATATTATCCCAAATAAATTTTCGTAGCAATCCATCGTAAAATTCGGGAGTTATGCGAACACTTATCAAACTTTACTTTATATATATAGACTAAACATAATATTAGTAATTGAAATATAGTACAGTAATCAGAGAAAATTGGATGGCATTTCTAGGAAAAAACTATAGACATTTTTTTCTCTATCATACTTTACGTATTTAGGGGCGCTGAATCCGAATTTCAACTTTGCCACCTCATAAATGTGAAGCGTTCTGAGATACTCAGAAAGAAAGAGAAAAAAATGCTTGTTTTACAGACTTTGACTGATAATTTAAAAAGTATTCATTTTAGAGAAAAGAAGCTCAGGACAGAATAAACTTCACCAAATTTAAAAAGAAAAAAGCATGATGGAGAAAAAAATGTCTATAGTTTTTTCTCCGCGAAAACACCATATTATTGTACTAATAGGAATTCTATTACATTTTAACGGAATTGCCTCAGGAAGCGATGATTGTAAATCAGTTTATATTACAAATATAGGATCATATTAATTATATGATAGTGATTCAATTAATTATGTATGTAGGATGTCGTCAAACGACAGTAACCAGCATTGGCATTTTGTAACTCATACACGCTCGCTATGCGACGTGTACACGACGCACAACCATTGTTTGTACGGCGTATACACGTCGCGTAGCGAGCGAGTAGACTTACAAAATGCCACCCAAGGTTCCAACTGACAAGGCTTCAATCAAAGTTTCAAACACTCGTATCTACTATGTAATACATATTATGTATACATAATACATATTATGTATTGATTCTTTTTATTTTCTACAAGACCCCCCCTAAGGGCATTTTTGTTATGGTACTCGTACTCGTAGATATTCGATAAATCTACTCGATTCATTTCTACGCAACAAGGCAAAATCTCAAAACATTGTAGTTGGAACCTTATAATTCTCTGATCACGATTTATATAGTAATATGTTTGATTTCTTGTTTTTGAAGATAAGGGTTGTATAGCTTATAGCTTATAACGTAAAGGTTAAGTTAGGGCGTGTGTACCCTCCACGTGCAGGGGGATGAAAGGGTGAAGGAACATTTTCTTATTCTTAAGCTAATCCTATGGGATATAAAATAATTAATTAACTACATGTGAGTATAATAACATAGATATACTCGTACTCTTGTACATACACCCACCATACATAAACTCATAACGTGGACCTACACTTTCTCAAGTCGAGGGCCGTTATTTTACATGTTGCAACTTGCACAGTGCTTATATCCATTTGTACCAAAACAGTTGTCTTACAGATGTTTTGAAATCATCTATTGGTATTACAACGCTCATTTGTCGTTTCATATTTGTCTTCCCTTCGTCCGATATTGTTTTCATTAACAATTTAATTAATACTACTCCATCCCCCAACCTGTGATGTATTCGGATCATCAGTGGATAACACTTTACATGATTGTTGTCATTTTTTATTGGGTTTTGACCATCTAGTATCTCCCATGTTGCGGTGTTATTGTCCGGCAAATCAAAATTGCTCAATTCGGATACAATGTTATTCAAATCTTCTATAGAAAGTTCATCTTTGTTGCAATCAATCAGACGAATGAAATTTTCTATCACCACTTTATTATTTTCCTCCCAATAGTAATATTCCATCTCAGAATAAATTTATGTTAGGTAAATAGTGTGTAGTGCCAATGAGTGTGAGTGAGCATGAAGAGTAAAGACTATAACAAAAATCGCTTGATAATAATATTATAATGAACATTGTTCATACTGTGGTATATTGTTGTGTGATACCAAGTAAAGCGTACTGTACGTCGTATACTGCATTTTTTTTTAGACGGTACCATAAGCGCTCCTCTTAAAATACGAATGAAGGACAATCAGAAATTAAAATATGCAGTGCTTGCTCTTGAGGGAATGCAAACATAAATTTAAAAAAATCATATGGGTTTAGAATCGCGAAAACATATTTCGTCCTTAGTTTAGTTACCAAAGGCCTCAGGAGAATTTTGCTACGGGTCTCGTTTAGGCTTAATGCAGCACTGGCTAGAAGAGTGGACGATGAAAAAGTTTGAGGATCGTACTATTGCTCCAACATCACTTAACAAAGTATTACATTACTACTATTTATCTATATAACATAAAGTCTTGTACTCTGAACATAATATTCGTAATACAATGCTCTGCAACTATTGCTCAGCGCTAATCGAGCCGGGTGTAGGTATATGAAGAAATTTAATTAAAAACTTTCAAACCAAGTTTCACCATGTTGACGGTGGAGAAGGATGCTCTCAAGGGTAGTGGGGTGATGGTGTAGGGTGAGGAGGGCAAGACAACAAGGTAGAAGGTAGGATGGATGAAACACGAAGGATCATAGCCAGAACTTGCAGAGTGTGTGTAGTGAAGAGTGGGTGGTACATACTAGAACGCTTTATAAGATATTATTAACTAATTTTATTGACGTCTTAAATAATTTATTTGAATAATAGTGAGAGTAGATACTACAAAGTTTTTCATTTTAATTACATATCTTCTTGAACTTACTTTTCTTTTAGATTAGCAGTATACGTGCAATGAATTACTGGATATTTACCTAAAAGAGTGTGAAGAGCATGACGTACGGTATCGAGACAAGGGCTGACACTACCAGGACCAAAAATCTCCTTAGAACAACTGAGATGAAGACCCTCCGACCCATTGCGGGAGTAACAATCCGAGACCGAGTGAGGAATTATGAAATACGAAGGACTTGCGACGTCGAGGACATTGTCCGATGGGGAAGATCAAGAAGACGCTACTGGAGAGATCACGTGGAGAGAGCTTGTCCTGAGAGAGTGGTGAGCGTAGCAGCGAACGAGCTGCCGTCAGGTACCAAACTCCCAGGAAGGCCACATAAAAGATGGCGAGATAGTTGGACATCGGTGTCCCAGGAGCAGGCTCCGAGCAATGACAGGTCGCAGTCCTAGATAAAGCAGAAGAAGAAGAAGAGTGTGAAGTGTTATTAAGTTTGAAGAGACAAAACACTTGGTTGCTACAATCCAAAAATCCAGGCATAGGCCAGCCGGGCACAAAAGTTACTATGTAATAAGTCCGCCTTTGGCGCAATTGATTTCAAACTGTTGAACTATTTCTCATTTCCTCCAATAAAGTGATATTTATTTTTTATGAAAATAATTGTGTACATGGCCATGGGTGTCCGCAGGTAGGGGCAAGGGGGGGGGGGGGGGCACTTGCCCCCTGGATTGATTGAAAATAGTCAAATAAAGTTACTGTTATTTTAAATCGCTTCGTGTTAGCATAAATAAAGTGTGGAGAGACAGAACGTTGGCCAGCCTGGAGCGTACAAATACGCTATAGCAAGTTAAGCCAAGCCCTGTACCTGGACTGGCGCTAAGGCAACAATAGTCGCTGTTAAGCTGGTCCAGGTCTTTTATACTTTATTAAATAAATAAAATAAAAACTACATTAAAACATTACTAAAAGCTGCCCCCCCCCCCCCCCCCCGTCGACGCCCATGCTTCCTCTATTATTCCTATTTTCATTATTAATATCCAGAACAAAGCTTGTTTGTTGTCTATGTTCCTTGCGGGTTTGAGGGGTACAGAATTTTCTTATAAATCTCCTTATATAAATAAAGTAAGTTAATCTAACAACTCTCAAGCATTTTACGATAATTAATTGAGTATTAATAATACCAAAGTTTCTCTTATCTTTCTATCTACAGATAAGTCAAGTCCTTTCTATTTTAATAATAATAAGTAAATATCTAGCACAGTTTCTCCACGACAAACGATAGTTACATAAACTTGAAAAACGATCCACTATTATTAAGAGTGGACGTGGCAATAAATGAGACAGCTAGAATAATTTCTGGCTGTCTGAAACCAATACCCACCAAAGAACTCTACCCTATAGTGGGTATTGCCCCTCCCGCAACTAGAAGGCATGTTGCAGCGGAAATTGAACGAGGCAAACAGCGAGCAGACCCAAGACACCCAATGTACGGTTCCCAGACACGTCATTGCAGACTTAAGTCGAGGAGAAGCTTTATGGAGACGACACTCCCGATAGAAGGCCCCCCGGAGGCCCGCCGAGTGCACCTCTGGCGAGAAAGTACTGGGCCCACACAGTTACCTCCAATGGAGGGAATGGCAGCTGGTCACAGCCTGTCGTACCCAACATGGAGGTCACTCAATAGACTGAGAACAGGTGTCTCCCGTTGTTACAGCAACCTCAAAAAATGGGGTTACAGAGAGGAAGACACCTGTGAGTGTGGTGCCAAACAGGACCACAGTCACCTGTTTTCATGTCCCCAAATAGGTGCGACATGCACGCCCGAGGATGCGCTACTGGCGAACGCCAGGGCTATCCGGGTGGCTGAATATTGGGGGTTTCAAATTTGATGGTGTTCCGGACACGGAAAGTAAGTAAGTATTACGAAACATTGAAAATATTTAGTGACACATCATTGGTAGGGTGATTGATTGCGTTCAATGTCTATCAGCACTGCCACCTAGAGTCTTTCTCCATCTTTCTCTAGCCATGCTGTAGAAATTTGAGACCACTTCGTTTTGCAGCGTTGCCATCACCGTCGCTAACGAAATGTATGGAATAACAGTCCCTTAACAACGAGTATGATGGACCACATGTTATATTCTGTTACGAAATTTGACAGCAGTAGTGTTCCTGTTTGAGAATTTTTTCTATGTTGCTGCATTGTTACAGCATGGCTAGAGTACCTACTCTACGAGGCAGTGCTATCACCTATTGCGCAATGCTGAATGTATTTAGTGGCACATCATTAGCAGGAAGATTGTCTGTTCGCTATTACGCAATATTAAAAAAACATTCAATAAGGATAGCATTGGTTGATAGTCGAGTGGGATTTTCTTACCACTCGTCGTCACTTTTTTGCATTCATCTGCGCTTATAATATTTAGTGCCTACCAGCGGCGGCTCGTGAAATTATTTTAGGGAGCGCATACTACTCGCAGCCGAGTAGAAAGCCTTATATATACTTTTTAATGAATCTGGGTTTATCGAAATAAACCCAATTACACGCTTGAAAAGCGTAAGCTTGAAAAGCTTGTGTCGTGAAGTGGAGTAGGTCGGCATCGGGAATCGAACCCGCGCTTACTGGATTAACAGTCGAACGCGTTACCAACCAGGCTACCGACCACCTCAAAAAGATATTAATGTGTGTAGGTAGGTATATATAGTAAGCTATATGTGCAAGAGTGTGTTTAGGTATAGAGATTTTTGTCCTCTCTATCTACCCCGCAAGGGATGCGACGTAAAGAGATAAATAGAAATAGATTTATCTACCTATTGATCTGACTTCGACGTCGACTGCAGACTAACAGTAATAAATTCCACAAAAATATTCGGCACTATTCCACTATCGCGGCCCCACCCGACCACGGAGGTGGCAGAAAAAGTCATATAGTAGTCGTGTTTATTAAAAAAAAATGTAGTAAACATATAATAAACCTTTGACAAAATATGAATAAAACCCACTAGGTATTAGATACATTCATAGACAAGATAAGGATTTTCCAACACTTCTTACTCAGCTGCGAGTGGGGCCGCAGTACTCTAAGAGTAACCAAGTTTCGACTCACACTGTACGAAAACCATATTATAAATAATAGTTGTCGAATTACGGTTCGATCTAATAAATCGATTGCTCATTTGCTATACGAGTATACATTTTATGCTATGAAAATAATGTTAAAGTATTGAGAAAATGTATCTTTATTTATTTAATCTTTCAGTAACCTATGCTATAAAACCATTTACCTGTCCAAATTTCGTTCGATTGCACTTCAATTATTCTTAATATTATCGATATTAGTGTATTTATTCAACCTAAAATAGTGACTGAGTTTAACTTGTAAACAATGAAAATACGCGCCAAATGTGTTGTGCTGTATTCGACACAACACAATACTAATCGGTTCTAACATTGTACTTGCGTTAATTAACGTTAAAAACTTCCTACAAATAAATCATTTTATGACCTGTGCGTCGCGAATCACGCATGTTTTAAATTATATCGATGACTCGCGCACTGCCGCCTCTGTCTCTTTCTAGCGCGTTAATTTCTCTATCAAAGATACACTCTCTCCCTCATTTCACCGTTCGCGAAGGATTTGAGATTTTAGTACAAATATCGATATTTTTTTGTGCATTTGAAATTCTGCACGCGGCCTTCAATACACATGCGTGAGATTTACTCCACCTACACCGCACACATACACTATCACACTAGAGCATCACTAGAGTAGTTTCACAGTAGTATGAGTACTTGTACGTACTCGTACGTGCGATATTATAAAGATGAATGTATAAGGTACGATTAATTTTTTTTAACGTTTTCCATTTAATATTGATTTATTTATAGGCATATTCTTATGTTTAGTGTGGCAGCGCAGTGCGCCTTTGCCTTTATCAGCGGCCGCGCGTGGTGCCTACGCCAAAACGCAATGCGAACCAACGTAAACGTGTGTTCATCTTTATTAAAAAATGAGGCAATAGTAAAAAAAGTTTATAAAAAGTCCTTCCCCCCGCTGTGTCCTCGTACATGAAGTTGGTAGCTTTTGAAATTGAATTGACAGTATATAAGTTTAAGGTCAACAAGGGAATAATAACAAAGATACTATTCTTACTTGTTTATAAAGTTTATACAGTAGGTACCTATTTAATTAAATTAAGTTAGAAGAAAGGTGCGCAAGATGAGAGTAGGTGTCTTTGAAGGATATTGTAAGCGACTGTTATGAATAACTAATGATAAGCCTTGCTTTATTCAACAATAGAACAAGTCACATAGAAGAATCTTTTTCTTCTTATTAAAGTTACATTTGTCATAAACTCGGATTGAATGTAAACCTGATGTTCCAAAAGTAACTACAAGTCTTCTTATCAACGGATTGCCCCAAACAATTTTCGATACAGATGCCAACCCTATTCTTAGATGATTTTGTGATCGACTTAAAATGAAATACTAGAAATCATCTATTACCTAGCCGTTTGCATTGATATGTGCTTTTTTAAAGCAATCCACCCGACAGGGAGTGATTTATGAGTGATGGGTTTCACATCTAATTTCTTTTATTATTTTAATTGTTTATAGAATCGTCGCGTCGGTTCTGACGGAAATTCTTTAATTGATAAAACATCAACATATAAAACACACCTGTTTGTTCAATATTATTATTCGAAAACGCTTTGTAGAGTATTTATTTATGTAGATATTTATATATTTTTGATAATTAAACACTAATTGTAATGAAATGTAAATGGCTTATGCCGTAAATAGATAAATAAATAAATTTTCAAAATGCAGAGAGTTATTTTTTAATTGATTTGTATTTTAAACTGCCAAGAGTTGAATAGAATAGTTGAGTTGGAATGGAGTGTATAGTATACTGCTCGCATGCCCTATCTGGCTTTATCTTATAAGTATACTGGTTGTTCTCTGTAACCCCTAATTACTTTACTTTACATAGATATATACTCTATTCAGTCATTTCAGTGAACATAAAAACATAGATGATTATTTCAATTCAAAATATAGCGACATTTATCAATATGTAAATAGTTCATCTACGATAGTTAGATTTAACGAATCGTTATTACCCATAGTTCCGTTTTGATCGTAGCGTAGGGCTACCACAACTGACAGACTACCGCCCGGGACACCCCGCATCAAAAAGAGTCAACATCCGTAGCTATAGTATAGTATCCGTAGTATAAACTATAGTCATAAAATATGCCCAAAAAGAAAATGCCGCGGGCGAAATTTTTTTGGAACAATTGATGTACCTAGTTTTCTTTATATAGTAGGTATATATGTATCTCAACCGCTTTATGAGGTAAATGACGATGTTAGTAGCGCCGCAGACGAAACTTTTGTCATAAGACATAAGCGTGTACGTACACATACCTATTAAAAAGGTAGTGGTGTTCTTGAAAAAAGAATGGGCTTATGCATACAGAATATGTAAAACATGAAGACGGTTAATTGGTGCCGCAGGCAAATTTTTGTGACAGAGTTGTAAAGTAATTGATTTTCATATCATTTTAGAAAATTCATATGATATGAAAAAACAACTCTCCGGGAATCGTTTAACTAAGCAATTATATAAAAAATTGCCTGTTTTTGCAAGTTCTCGGACGTGCATTTTTTTAGTAATTGACCGGGACAAATGACTCTTGGACCGTGACACTAGGACACAGACCTCAAAACCGGGACGTATGACAGCCCCATCATAGCGGCGTGCCTTCATGGGCGCAGGTTAGTCTATAAAATGGAATATTTAAATCTAAAAAAGAGCTTATCTAAAAATAGCTAATCTTTAAAATTTCATGAGGTATTAAGATTATAATTATGTAGCGTCGCATGCAATATTTTTTGATATCATAAATCAAAAAACTTTCAAATAAAAGTGTCACTGTATTTCTTACCTAAGAGTATGTATATCTACCCTGTTTCTCTTCAAACAAACGAATTGAATATTCCTGAACGTGAATCGTCAAACTAAAAAACTCATCATCCAACGCTATCCATGGATTTGTAAAGTACATAGGTACCAAAAAATATAATTTTGGAAAACATGACGTCGTTCAATCGTAAAATTCAGTCAATTATTATTTCATATTTTTAATTTGTCTATCGGGAAATTGAATTACTAACGAATACCAATAAAACTACATCATGCATGCAACTCTGATTTTAATGGGAACAATAGGAGAGTGATTAATAAATTTATTATACAAGGAACTCTGGGGGATCCAAATCCTCTCTTTTTTTAGATTTTTAATGTTTTTTGTATTATTTTTGGGTGCTTTATGCTAACAGAGTGTTCGTAAAACTTCCATAAGACTTTTCACCTTTAGCATCAGAATTCTTTAGTAAAATGTAACCGACTAACAAACATGGAATCAATTCTTACATCAGGGAACCTAGATATTAATGTAGGAAGACCCGCCGATTCTGTCATTTCTGGTATGTAACGATGACAGTGGGTGACAAGAAATGGCGTCACCCCAGTCGTAGAAGATAAATTTGTTATAAATTATAGAAGTGTTGAATAGTTCTTCCCAATTTTATCTAGGTTCTTTAAGTTTCTCATTATTATTACTGTCCACTGGAGGAAGATCAGGTAGAAGCAATCGGCATCAGCAACCAGCAATAGTTTCCTCCAGCTACTATTTTGGATACCATACATAATGCTAGTACAGTCACCAAGTCAACGCAGGGTATTCGGTCATTGAAAACAGGAAGCGATGAAAATAAAAAGACGTTTGTCATTAAATAAATATTTATTTATTTACATGAAATAAGTAATGTATAGAATTCATGCAAACGCAATAACATAATTTCATAACGAGGATTGCATAATAATTGTTTAGGCTTTAGAAAGAAAATAATGTGTATTTTATAACTTTGTACTTTGAAACAATAATTTGAGATTACAAAAAATGTGATTGCACACAAAATGTATCCATTGATTTAGTACAACAAAAACATCTTACTTATATACTTTATCTCTTATATTAAAACGCTGTTTTATAATATAGTTTAATTTCACAAAAATAACTAAAAAGTTTCGATGTATGCAAAACAAAAAAATAAAGATACAAAAACATAAAGACAGACCTCTTTTATTCATAATAATTAATAATAATGCAAATACCAATTTAATTTAGTAAAATGTAACAAAAACATAAAAAAGTAACAAACAAGAATCATATTGTAACAATTTTACATAAGTAAAAAATAAATGGATAATAATCATAACAACATAATGCAAAGCAAACATATTTTTACAAACATTCTTATATTTTATTTTCAATTACTTTGGTTTTTCTTTATTTAAATCAAAATTTTACATTTATTATATAAACATTACACGATATTAAACAATTATAATATGTAATATAGTAGTTATAATCGAATTAATAAATATTTTGTTATATAATTTCATAATTATATTTACATTCTAAAATTAAAGTTTTATATATTACATAATACTAATTTATCGTATACATCGTTATTCTATAATTACATTATTTTCGTATCTTTTAGAAAGAATCAATTAATTAATAGTGTATTAATATATATTTATTACAATGCATATTGAAAATACAAAAATAAATAAAAAGAGATTAAACAAGTTGTTTATAATAAAACAATGAAAACTGTAAAAAATATCACAGTTAAATCTAATTGTGCAAATATCATCAATTAAATTCAAAAAACAAAATAGCAATAAAAATAATGGTTTGAATATCATAATATTTATTGTGTTTAAGAAGATAATTTTCTTGTACATTTTTAAAATTAGTCAAATGTTTTTCACTTGTTTTTCATAAAAAAATAAAACAGTAAAAGGAAAAAAATAACACTAAAAATTTAATTATCGTATAGATATTATTATCACAAAATGTTTTTTCATTTAATTATTTATTTGTTTTTTGTCAAATAGTATTTTTTCGTTGGCTATGATCCTTCTTTTCTACATATTTTTACATCATTACCTACACAAAATAATTCTTACGTAAAATGTTAAAAATAGGTTGAGTGCCCATTTTTTCTTTTGTTCAATCTAATATAAAATTTGAAATGGCTTAGTAAAGTCGAGTTTATCAAGAGAAGTACATACTTATGTAATATTTTGTAATAAAAAAGGAATTAACTTTTATTTATTGTGTTTCATTAAAATTTGTGTCACTTTCGCTTTTATTTTTTGATGCTATTTATAAATTAACTCTATCTGCGCAAATTTTTCTCTCTTGGTTTTTTTTGGAAAATTTTCTGTGAATATGGGTTTTCTTCTGTACCTTTTTTATGCGATATGTAAATTATTCCTGCACATTTTTTTGAGTGAAGTAACGCAAGTTTCAATATTTTAAAATCACAATTTGGAACAAGTAATAAAGAAGTGAAAATGTGGTGTTGTATTTTTTATAAACATAAATACTTATAGAAATCATAGAAAATCTGCTTTACTTTCTTTGTCTCATAATCGACATTGGTAAAAATATATATTATAGAATTAAAACTTCAGGAATGTAAAGGTAAAACTGTTTCCAATCAATATTTCTCTAATACGAGCTATTAGATTTCAAAACCAATCATGTTAATATAAAAAAGTTTGAGTATTGAAATGCATTGTGTAACAACGAATGAGAAATTTAAGTGAATAGAATTTAATTTAATTTTGAATAACACGTTTCAATCAGACAGCCCCATTGTAATTAAGAAAATTTAATCAGACTGGAAAGCAATTTAAGCCAATTTCGATATGAGTATAAGTTGGTATGTATAACAATAAGTATCTAACGTATATTATTATATATAAGTATAATATATAAATGTAGAAGAGAGATGGAGAACCAGATGTAATTAAAAATTAGGATTTTCTTAATTAGATTTCAAGCAATAAAACGACTCGCCGTACAGGGTGCTCCTTTGCAAGCACAGCTTAATAAAATTATTCGTAATTCGTGAATTGCTTAACAATTTTATCATAACCATTTGCTCTACGTTTAGAAACATTGGGATTATTGTAGTTACTGACTAAAAATACACTCTTTCATTTAGTGGTTTCAGAGATACAGATGATGAAGGACCAAGGAAAAGTATACGCCTGAGTATGTCCCTCGAGGAGACGGGTCGGATGGGGACACCCGGAGCCTATCTCCCGAAGACTACCGCAATTTGGGAAAATG